>RJWM01021994.1:23321-34517 GCA_004363535.1 Dasyprocta punctata | reverse complement strand
TCTAGTTTATTAGAAATATAATTACATTTATGATAAAAATACATGTAAATACATTTATAGTTACTACCTATAAATCTATCTTCTTGGGAAGCAAAATGAAAGTAGAAGTTCACTAGAAGTATATCATTTTGCAGGGTGATGATTTAGGTATATTTAATAATGGTACTATCATCTGTACCAGTCTGATGGATTCAACTCTATCTATAGGCTAAAACCTGACATAGGTGACCAATTAACTATGTTTATGCATGATGGCAACTTCTTTCCAATAAACTCAAAAAGTTCATTATATTTTTACTTGTTTTTATTAAGCTCTCTAAATTTCTTTATTCCCCCTTTTGCCTTCTTTCCTTTCTCAGTTCCTTGTTTCCTTTTGCAGTGTTAGGGGCCAAACTCAGGGACTCATGTGTGTTAGGCCAGCCCTTTCCCAATGAGCCACATCTCCAATCTTACATCCTTAAATTTTCTAAAACTATGAATAGGCAACAGATTATTTATTATAGTGTTGTTTCTTAGTAAAGTGATTTTCCTATCAAATTATGCAAATTATCCAAAAATATGCCTTGTGCCCTACTTTGCATGTCATATATTTAGGTGAAAGAAAAAGAAATTATCACAAAGTGTGTGCCATTGCACCGTTTTATCAAATTCAGCGTGTCCTTCCTGTGCAACTTACAAAATGATTGTAGAATAGTCAGTGTCCAATTAGTTTAGAACAAGGTTAGAACAACCTCAGCTAGATCAATGTATTAGCATACTTCACATCCCTGAGCAAACACTTATTTGTCTGAATTGACTTCATAAACATCTGATATCATAAAGGTTATTTAAAGACTTTTAAAAATAAAATTAAAGTTGGTGTAAGTCCTCACACAGAAAAATTAGTAAAACATGTTATATTATTAGTTTCTTCTGCAATTCCATTGGCTTGTGTGACGATCTGAGGGCTTATCTGCCCCTAAACAGCAACGGTTACATTAATTATCTTATCATCTTGTCACAGTCAAACATCATAACCTTCTGAAATTTGTGGGACTTTGATGTGTTCAGAACTGGCCATAGATATCAGCCAGATTTAGGCAGTTGGAATCTACAATAAACTTAGTCTGATGAAATGACTGCTATTGTCATGGCTCATTGTGTTTTAACCTCTAAGGCATCCACCACTCCTCTCCATCTTGGCTGCTATATGAATGCAAGACATATTCATGGCTTTTGTAAAATGTTCCTCCATTTTCCAGGTCTTTGAGAGTCTCAGTCTGTATCCAAATCATGTCACTTTTTTTTTATAAACACAAGCACTAGATACTTCTCTATCTCTTTTCAAGGAAGTTGAGGTTAATTTAATTATGCACCTAATTTTATGCTCAAATAATTCATTGAATTTTTTCATTTGTATTTGTGAATCTTAAAGTAGCTAAAAACTTCCTTCAAGGGGATGGATAATAAGGAGCTCAAATCTTGAGCATAAAGCTCAGTGGTATGGCGTGTGTCTAGAACCGCCCACCCCCTCAACCTAGCCCCAAAGCCTCATGCAGTCATTGGTGGGGCTTTTTCAGAGGTGGCTGGGTCTAGAATATATGATGTTTGGATTAAGGGTTGTAATTACTAAATCAATTCACTGATTGATTTGGCACCCACCCTAAGCTGGGTAGCCTGGTTAGAATATAAAAGGCGCAGAAAGAACTTGCTATTGTGGCTTGTTGTTGGTCCCTTATCACTTGCTTTTGCTGTCTTCTGCCCACAGTGAAATATTTCTCCTCTGTGATGTTCTTTTGCCAAGCCATCCTGCCTTGGAGACAGCCTACTATGGACTGAAATCTCTATGAACTATGAGCTAAGAAACCTTTCTCCTTCTCACTTTGAGCATCAAGTATTTTGTCTCAGCAACAAGAAATATAACTAAGACACTGAGCTATGCTCCTAAGAGAAAAGTTAAAGAAAACTGCCATTATTCTTTCTCTTCCTTACTAGTAAGAACAAGGCAGAAATTAAAATCTCCTGCCACAAAATTGTTGGCTCACATATAGACAGAAAAGGTCACAATTTTTTGAGCAATTACGCTGAATACAGCTGATTTTACTGGTTTATATCTAGTAATTTTACATGAACTTAGATTATACAAGTTAACTCCTCTAGTCTTTACAAGTTTCCTGTTACATTAGATAGATCATTGTTTCTATTAGTATCTGTGAATAAGAATTTTGAGGCATGGAATGTTGATCTATTTAGCTATATCCCATGGTGGGAAAATTACAAAGCTGGGATTTGAACTTTGGCAGTCTGATGCCAGAGTTAGAGATCTTACCCAGGGCCATGGATATAGCTCAGTGGCACAGCACCTGCTTGGAAAGTGTGAGGTTGTGAGTTCAATTCCTGATACCAAAATTATAAATAAATAAAAAAGATGTTACCTAGAGTATTTGTCTCTTCAAAGATTTCCAGTGAATTCTACTTGTGTTTTAGAAAATCATGTGCTCTTCTACTTACTGATAGGTCACCTTTTTATTCTTAAAATGACTTTGAAATTGTAATATATTGAGTACTTTCTATGAATCGCGTTAACTGTGAAATTTTATTATCTAGTTTTAGCATCTTACCCATATTTTGTAGGTAGTTTAATTCTGATTTACAGATAAGAAGTTAAAATATTTACTTGCCATCTAGCCCTAAACTCTCAAGTAAAGATCACATATTGCTTTTTTCAGATTCTTCAGTATTTATCTACAGTGGTCATTTGCTATTTTTTTGGCATTATGGTATTTTTCATATATTTCGTTATATGAAAACAGACTGTGTTACCCTCTCATCCTCAAAACAGGATTCTGAAAATTATTGAGCTATTTTGAAAGGAACTGAAATAGTTACATACCACAACTTCTTCCTTCCTTTCTTTCTTTCCTTCTTTCATGTTTCTTTCTTTTATTTTGGGGAGAATTGGGTCCCTGGACATTTTGCATGCTCACTCTACCAGTGAGCTACATCTCCAGCACTAAATACTGCAGCGTCTATTTCCCCTAAAAACAAGTTATTTTTAGCTTTAACAGTTAAAATATTAAAATAGAAATCTATAGAACTTTTTTGAAGTATCCTTTTAGTATATTTAAGGAACTCTGTACTAGGTTATTTGATCTATTAAAACTCATGTTTTTAATAATAAGGAACTAGTTCCATACTTCTACAGTGGTATTGTCTGTCAGTCAAACTTCCCTGGGTCAGGTTCTCATACAGGTTTTGGGGAAATTTCAGGTACTATGGACCACCTTAAAGTTGAACCTGTTTTATAAGATCCTTTGGTTTAATTTCTCTTCAGGCTGTTTATAAATTTTTCAATTTAATCTTATATACCTGATATAAAAAATAAAAGTCACACATGCAAACATACCCAGCACATGTTACAGGGTAGTTCCAGTGATTCCTGTTTTTCCATTATGCCTTAGATATTCTTTCATAATCACCTTTGCTAAAATTCTTCTACCCAAAAACTGAAGGTTGAATTTTTGCAGCCTTATTGTTAGACTTGCTTTTATTCTATTTTTCTGCCCTTGGTACTCTCATCTATGTACATGAGTTTAATTTCTATATATATGATGATGGCTTCCAAGTTCCTAACTCTAGCTTCTACCATCCCTCTGGGTGAAAAATGTTCCTTATCTAGTTACATTGTATCTGTATTTTGTGACTTCCAAAAACCTCAAACTCAAAATTCTTGGGACTGAACTAACGACCATTTAAAAGTATTTTGTTACTCAGCATATTGTAGAAACCTCCATCCAGTTGGTAATGCAAAATGTCTGAATGCCATTCTTAGCATCTCTTCTACCCTACAAAACCATGATGCCACCAAACATTGAGTTCCAACTTCCAATTAATTTTTTCAGTTTTCATTTTCTTTTTGCCTCCACTAGCACGTCCATAGTTTGAGTCAATATAATCTCTCTTGAGCACCCTGAAATTGCTCCCTAAATATCTTCCATAAGACCAGCTTCCACTTCTTTACAATACATTATTCATATAGCAGCCAGAATGATTTTTCAAAATAGCAAAAACATTATTCCTTTGATTAGAACTCTACAGTGTCTTTCTGGTGCTCTTACAGGAAATTCCAAAATCCTTACACTGACTCACAAGATCCTGTGTAATATTTTTTTTACTCACATTCTCAACAAAATTGTCATTTTCCTTTTATTGCTTGTGATTCAGCCATTGTACTTTTGATCTTATCACCTTAAAATTTATGCCCCTCCATTTGGGGACTGGAAAATGTCATGAAGCAATGCTATATAGGTGACTTTAAAAAAATTAGCGATCATTCTTGTGTAAAAAGCAAATGCCATACACTTAATTTATATATTTACTTGTGTTATTTACAGAAATGATGAATTGGATTATGACTAAACTTAATAAAGCATGACCTTTACTTTTTTTCTCAGAACAAGCATATTTATAAATACCACTCATGTATATAATTCTGTCAATTTTATCCATAGCTGTATTACATTATGGAAATTAAGTTCTCCTTCAACCTTATCTTCATATCCTTTGATTTGTAATCACTACCAATCCTGTCAACAGTATCTGTCTTCAAAGTGTGCTCTGGTGTGACTTCTATCTTTTCTTCCTCTTTAAAGCCTTTTTCACTTTGATATGTTATCAATGTTCTGGAAGGAGATTACCTTGAATTCAGATGTGTGTGGAAGGTACTCTGAAGAAGATTGGTAACAAAAATTGGAAATTACTTCTTTCCTCTCTAAAAGTTGGTTCTTAAAATCAATCAATTGCCTCCTTATCATTTGATTCTTTTGTGTGTGTGTGTGTGTGTGTGTGTGTGTGAGATAGACAGTGCCTGAAGGTAAATGTGTCAGTCAGTGCTTACTACCAAAACAGACAGAATGGAAGATACACAAGAATTTATAAGAATTTACAGTGACTGCCCACAGAGTCAAGGTATGTCTGAGTGCAACAGATTTGTCTGTATGCTGGCAATCTGAAGGATCCAGTTAAAGGCCTGCAGCTCAGTATAGTGTTCTGTATGAGTATAAATCATGAAGCTGAATGGTCTGAGATGGAGCTGAAAAGGCTGTGCTGGAAGCCAGGAGATGATGTCCAAGGTGAAGGTGAATACTGGAGCTGTCCTGAAGAAATAGAACCAAGCCTTTCTTCTTCATTTCCCTTTTATACCATTTAGGTGCCAAGCCCATTAGTTGCTGTCACTCATGCACTTGTGCCCAGTAAATCTCAGTAAATACTGCCTGGATTGAATTTTTATAGTTTCCAATTGATTTCAATAATGGCATGGCAATGCTAGGGTGTGCCCAAGAGGTCTCCTGCACTCCAAGTATATTCTTTCTTTTCTCCATTGTGGAGGAATAGTTCAATTTCCCCTTGATAGGCTGAGTCAGTCACCCTAGCCAACACTGTAACTCCCTTTTTAGCTTGTTTACCCAGAGGCATGAAGAGACCAAAATGACCAGGTGGAAGTCTTAATCTCCATTTCAATAATATCGTTGTTCCTAGTACATTGCCTTCCCTGCTCTGAAACTAAGATTTCTAAACCAGCAAAGCATAAGTTTGTTGGAACAGGAAGCAAATATTTTGCTAGTGGATTTCAAGGGATAATGGTGAATGGTACCATTCTCTCTTTCACTCCTTGATTACTGGACCCATGAATCCTGGCTATGGGAGACAGAGTACCATATAGTGGATGCTGATTCAAAACATATACCACCTTTTGAAGAACCTTGCCCACGTCCTCCCCAACTCCATAAGCTATTGCCACCTATCTGATGCTATAACTGTGAAGATTTTCCTCCACCACTGTCCACCAAGGATGTTGTGGCAAGGGGCTATATTGCTGCATCTGTCCAGATGGTGCTTGCATAATGTGCAGAACCATCCATAAATCAGTCCCTGGCCTACTCTTCTTCTGACAATTGATCATATAATATACTCCATGAGGCCATATGTGCATGCCAGGAGACAGAAGGAAATATTGCAGGAGAAGATACCATGGGCAACTGGGGAACTTCTTCATGTAACTTACTTGTGTTCACTGGACCCTGCTCAGACTTGATCACATGTATACCATTTCTATTAATGATTGAATGTTCCTGTACAGGTCCAACTTTGTGATTTATTGGATCAGATAATACTCAGATCATGAAAGGTAATTCAGATCACATGGTAACCTGATGTCCTGTGATCAGGCATTCAGTTTCCACTAAGGCCCAGTAGCAGGCCAAGAGCTATTTTTAAAAGGTTGACTAGTTGTCTACAGATGATGGAAGAGCCTTGCTCCAACATCATTAATGCTTTCAATGAAATTCACCTATAGATGCCTGCCATAGACTCCAAACAGCATCTCTACCTGCCACTGCCACTTCAAGTACCACTGGACCTGCCAAATCATATGGTCCCAGTGGCAGAGCAACCTGCAAAACAGCTGAACCTGTTGCAGAGCCTTGTCTTGTTTTGGGCCCAACTCAAAGCTAGCAGCTTCCTGAGTCACTTAACAGATAAATGGGCCAGAGTGAAGCACCTGAGTTTGAAGAATCTATTACCTGTAAGATCCAAATAGGCTCACAAGGCATGTGTCTCTCTTTTTGGTTGTAGGGGGAGCCAGATGCAACAACTTACCTTTTACCTTAGAAGGCATATTTCTATATAGTTCACACCAGTGGATTCCTAGAAATTTCACTGAGGTAGAAGGACCTTGAATTTTAGGTGGATTTATTTCCCATCCTCTGGTTTACAAATGCTTTACTAAGAAATCCAGAGTGGTTGCTAATCCCTGCTCACTTATTTCAATTAGCATAATATCTTTAGTATAAAGGACCAGTGTGCTATGTGGTGGAGGAGAAAGGCACATAAGATCCATGTGAACTAAGTTGTGACACAGGGCTGGAGAGTTAATACAAACCTGATGTAGGACAGCGAAGGTGTATTGCAGGCCTTGTCAGCTGAAAGCAAATTGTTTCTGATGGTGTTATGGATAGGTGTGGAAAAGAAGACATTCGCCAAGTCAATAACTACATATCAAGCACCAGGAAATGTCTTTATCAGCTCAAGCAAGGAAACCATATCTGGTACAGCAGTTGCAATGGTAGTCATCACTTGATTCAGTTTATGGTAATTTGCCATCATGCTCCAAGATCTATTTATCTTCTGCACAGGCCAAATTGGAGAATTAAATGGAGATGTGGTGGGGACCACCACCTCTGCATCCTTCAAGTCCTTGATAGTGGCACTAATCTCTGAAATACCTGTACGGATGCAATATTGTTTTTGGTTTATTCTTTGCACCAAGGATTGAACTCACAACCTCGCGCCTGCCAGACAGGCGATTAAGCCACTGAGCCAAACTCCCAGCCCTAGATTTTTGAGGCAGGGTTGCACTATATAGCTCAGACCAGCCTTGCACTCATGTTGTAGCCCAAGACAGCCTCAAACTCACAACACTCCGCCTACCTCAGCCTCCCACGTGCTAGGATTAAAGGTGTGTGCCACCATGACCGGCTTTTTGGTTTATTCTTTTACCAGGTAAAGTCAACTATAATGGCTTCCATTTGACCTTTCCAATCATAATAACCTTCACACTGCAGGTTAAAGAACCAATGTGAAAATTCTGTTGGGTACTAAGTATATCTGTACAAATTACGCTTTCTGGAAAGAGGAAAATGACTGCAGGGTGGATTTGAGGACCTACTGGATGCACTGTGAGTTGGACTTTTGCTAAAACTCCAGTGATCACTTGACCTCTATATCTTTGACTTCCTGGAGGGCCACATTGGCATTTTGGATCTCTTGGGATCTGTGTTAGTTCAGGACCAGTGTCTAGTAGTCCCTGAAATGTCTGGTCATTTCCGTTTCATAATGTACAATTACTCTGGTAAAAGGACTTACGTGACTTTAGGGGAGGATGAAAAAAGATTGACCATATGAATTTTAATTAGTGTACCAGGGTCTTTCCTCAAAGGGACCAAGTCTCCCTCCCCTTCATTCAGGAGGTTCTGGAACTGTAAACTGACTCAAATCCAGGAACTGACTGAGGAGCCCTGATTCTCTGTTACCATGATCTGAAGTAGATTTCATTCATTTGCTCTTAAATTTTTTTTTGATTATATAAATCTCGTAAAAATTTTGTAGGCTTCCTGTCTACTTAAGTTTTGGGAACACAGTGGCTAATCGGCCAGTGAGACAGGCCAATAGCTGTCAGACTATTCTTGTTATTATTCTGCTTTTGCTACTCATTACAGAAAGTATGTACCCCTTGCCTTTGTTGATTGAGTGCTGCCACTTCACCCCTGCCACTCAAGCTCAGGCTCTCCAGGATTGAGCCAAACTGATTTCCCTTGTTTCCCAATTGAGTAACTGTGGTCCTCATGTAAGGTCTGGTGTACAAAGAAGTGCAATAACAGGGCTCTTGTGGGATGCCAGAGTCTCTTCATGTTCTGTTTCCAAGGTGTTTGTAAAGGGTACATTGCCTAGATCATCCTAGTGTGAGTGGATTAAGTTTAAAACGACAAATCTACTCCAGCATTTCCTTTTCCCTAAACCTCTGAATCCTCTTATCAACAGTAGACCATGGAATATCAGGCATCTCTATCTCATTCACAGTAGGCTCTCTCTTAATTCATACTATTGCCAGCTAGCCAAATATATAAATGATTAACAACTTTTTTACTCCGCTAGCTGCAACATTAAATTCAGAATTTCTGCTTAATGGGCCTGATGCACAGCCTGATCCAGGTGTGTGTTTTTATGATCACTATCTTGTACCTATAAACTCCACTTCTACACTTGCGCATCAAGCTTTTGCTTGTAAGTGTTAGAAAACTGAAGAAATTCTTTGGGAGACTAGCGCACCTCCTCAAGGGTTTTACTGCATACCTTCTGTGATTTGAGCCTGGTTATGGGCATGGAGACAAAAGTGGGTGGTGAAGGTGGGTCCTGAGAAGTGCCAGCATTATTGTGCTTGGTCAACACAGAATTAATTTCCTGAGGTATACTAGGAGAGGCCAACATCACATGGGGATGCCCCCACCACTGTGGGTGGGAAAATCTCTTCTTCTGACAAAATAATCTCATTAAAGTCTAAAAGCTCAACATCTTCTGTCTCATCAGTGTCCTCCCAAACAACTGCATTCCAGTTCACAGGATCCCACTCTTTCCTGATCAGTGGCTTCACCCTTACTTCAGATACCCTTGAGGCTGAGCATTAAATTTATGCTGTATTTCAGCCAACTGAATTATGAGGGACTGTTTTTGGGTTTCTGCAATCTTGGCCCTGCAGCTAAAGGAAAACAGATTCTCTTTAGGGATGCACTTAGAAACTTTTAAATATTTTATGTGTGTCTGGAGCTGGGAATTAGAATCTTTCTGCTCCTTATTTTCCTTTTTAATTTTTCCTCACAATTAGAAGACCTTAGATTTCCTATGGATGTTTTGAGTTCATTGTTTTCCTTCACCAGTTTGTTTAGATGTGGTAAGAATAACCAGCCAGCATCGATATATTTCCTACTTTGCCAAAAATATTCCAGTTTCATATATGGAGCTGCTAAATTCTTTACATCTCAAAAGTGATAAATTAAGATTATCAAATGAGATATATTATGTATTACCTTAAACAGTTCCCAGGCTAGGTGTGGTGGTGCATACCTGTAATCCTAGTACTTGAGAGACTGAGGCAGGAGGATTGCCATGAGTTCAATGCCAGCCTGTGATACATAGTGAGTTCAGTGCCAGCCTGATCTACAAGGTGAGATCTTGTCTCAAAAAACTAAAACTAAAACAAAACAAAGCAACAACAACAATAAAAACAGTTCCCATCAAGGACTACCATTATTCCCCACAGTTTCAGATGGAGAGACCATGCTATTTTTAGGTCTCGTCAGATTAGAGAGTCAACTCCAGCAGCTGCTAAAGCCATTCAAAGATTTTATCTTTATGATTTTGTTTCTCTAGAGCCACTCCCAGTACCAAAATCTGCATCAGTCAGTCCTTACTAGAGAAACAGATTTAATGCAAAATATACAAATATATAAGAATTTACAAGAAAAACTTATGATGGCCACCCACATAGCCACACATGGAAGAGTGCAGAAAGGTTCTCTGTGTGTTGGAGATCTGAAGATCCAGCTGAAGTCCTGGAACTCACTGTAGTATCCAGTGCAAGTCCTTATCAGGAAGCTATGTGATGTGCGCGCGAAGGCTGTAAGGTCTGTGTTGGGGACTGAAGAGTCTGTTCTGAAAGCCAGGAAATGATATGCAAGGTGAGGGTGAAGACTGGAGCACCTCTGGAGAAACAAACTAAGCTTCCTTCTTTATTTCCTTTTTATTCCATTTAGGTGACAAACTGACCAAAGTGGGATTTCTTTCTTTACAAAATCACATCAGCCATACCCGGGATTATGCTGATCAAATTCATGTGGGTATTTCTTGCTGAAATTGGCATGATCAGTTAGCTATCAGATATACTTGGGCAGTTGACAATTCCCATAAGGGGAGGGTCATGAATTCAAGATTCAGAAGAAAAATTAGTGTCTTCTTTTGTCTATTCTATCACAAGGTTTAGTCTATGAGAAGTTAATTTAAGAAAAGTTGAGGTTGCATAATGTAGCCATGAAATGACTAAGGAGTACAGCTTCCTCACTTGTAAAATGGTATCATTGGTACTTCAGAATACTGTAGTAAAGGTAAAATGGGACAAAAGATACTAATGGCACTCTGCCCATTCTATAGATTATTCTTTTGTCTGAACTTTATCATCCAAGAATGGCTTTTTCAGAAGCTCATCTTTGCCCAAGCCACAGAAAGTGTTGTGTTTTCATTTAGTGGGGGCCACTTAACAACTCAATAATAGTTGATTGGAAATTTTCTTGCCCAATTATTACTGAAAATTTTTCTTTCAGATCTTGCCTTGGGAATGTGATAGATCCATTTTATGTGACAAGGTTATACGGGGATGAGAAATCACTAAGTATCACTTAGCAATACCATTTTTTTTTTTTTTTTTTTTTTTTTTTTGCGGCACCGGGGATTGAACTCACAACCTCGCGCCTGCCAGGGCAGGCGCTTAAGGCACTGAGCCAAACTCCCAGGCCTGGTTTTTTGAGGCAGGGTCGCACTATGCAGCTCAGGCCGACCTTGCGCTCGCGTTGTAGCCCAAGCCGGCCTCGAACTCACAACGCTCCGCCT
>RJWM01021994.1:0-23221 GCA_004363535.1 Dasyprocta punctata | reverse complement strand
AGCAATACCATCTTAAAAATCATTGTTATATATCTCTCCTCATGTCAGGGTTGACATAGTCGTTTCTGTGACAGTTCTGGCATTTTTGCCTTCTAGTTCAATCTTTAAATTCCTCCTATTCTCTGTCTTTCCATCTCTCTGATTTTTTTCCCTTCCCTTTGCCAATAGATGAATTTTTTGTATTGCCTCCAAATTCATGCTAATATTCTAACCTTTAATGGGATGCTAGAATGACGTGAGACCTTTGGGAGATAATTAGGTCACAAAAGTGAAGTTCTCAAGAATGGGATTAATATCCGTGTTAAAAAAAGATGAGAGAACTCATTTCCTTTTCTCTGCCCTGTTATTATACAATGTGGAGATGGCTCTCTGTGAATCGGGGAGGAGACCCTCACCAGAATTCTTCCATCCTAGGCTCCATAGCTGTGGAGAATAATTTTCTGTTGTTGATGAGCCATGTAATCTGTGATCCTTTGTTACTGAAGTCTGACCAGACAAAGACGCCTTTGTCCCTCTACTTTCTTTGTCAATAATTTTTTTTCTCAACATCAAGATACTCTTTTCTTCCTGTTTTTCACTGTAATAAATTTAAAACTTAAACATTTCTCCAATTTAAATTTAAAACTTAAACATTTCTCCTCTAATTTCTTATTCCATATATGAACCTAAAGGGTATTTTGTAGTCCTTAGAAGGAGTTTACTTTAGCAAGTAGGAAAAGAAAGCTGAGAAGATTTCTGTCTTTCCATCACAACTTTTGTCTTATTAGGTCCCCAAAGGCCCTTAACTTTACATAATTATCTATTTTAAAATTTCTAAATGTGCACTTAAAAATATCAGTGTCTTCATTGCCTCTCTTTTTTTCACTTTGGACGTGACCTTTTCTTCAAGCAGGAAACTTCAAGCCATATAGTCTACGTGATTTACCATGTACTTTTAAAGATACCATTTTCCCCATTTTATTTTAAAAATTCTCCTCAATACTTATTTTCTTCATTAAGTGTTGGCAGTGAATTTTATCTGACTCTCCTTTCTCATACTACTTCTAAATAGTGGGAAATTTTAGATATTACTTTATGAAATCAATAGATTACTAATGATAATGTGCTCTGCTGAACGATTCAAGCAGATTCTATTTTCAAAGTACAAGGACATTTATTGTCGAATACTAATTCATCCATGTTTTTTAAAATATATCTTTATCACAAATTTTAAAAACTTTTACCTAATTTGTCTATTGTGTAGATCTTAATTTTCATAATGTACACGTGTTTGAGTTGGATATAGCCAACTATAATTTTTCTGCTATAAAAATTTTTTACTTTTTTCTTTGAAAACATATTAGTGCATTTTTTGTTATTTCTTTCAACAACCATTAAGACACTGAAAACCAATACTATCCATTTCCAATGGCTCTTACTGTCTACTTAACATGATTTTATTATTCTAGTATCTTTGTTTAGGATAACCTTACTATGCCTGGAGGCTTTTATTAAGAGAAACTTCCAAAAAATAATCTCAATTATTTATTAGGAAGAAGCTTACAAGTAAGTTCTAAATTTCCTACACCCGTGGTCTCAAAATCCTCTCCTAGATGTTTCCATTAATTCTAAACTGCTATTATGACCTGTACACAAACCTGGTATAGTTTATACCTAGAAGTCCATGAGAGCCTCATTATCTCATATGCAAGGCTTTTGGAAGGTGATTGGACGATGGCAACTATGTTGGACTAGCTGTTAGGAGGTGAGGTCCGGTTAAAAAGAAGTGGGTCCCTAGAGGTCTACTTCCCTTTACCCTCTGCTCGTAGTCTGCCATGTGAACAGTTTCTTCTTTCCCATGTGCTTTTGTCATATTGTTTCTTCTTGCGAGCCAGGTGACCATGAACTGAACTGAAATGAAAATGGAAATAAACCTCTGCTCCTTTAAGTTGTGAGTGTTGAATATTTTGTTTCTATGGAACAGGAACGTGATTAAGACAAAGCCTAATCAATTCCCCTATTTTCAAAGACCTAGCTTAAGCCATTCTTTAAATTCTCTATGAATTCTGGCCTTACCTTTTTATTTCTGTAGCGCTAAGAAATCCTTGTCAGGTTTATGGTCTTTGCACAGAGGGCAAAACACTGAGAATTGTCTTATCAACAGACGCTGTTATTATTTGGGGAGCCATCAACCCACAGCACTTTACAGGTGGCATATGCTACATAGGTTTAGTTTAAAAAAACAAAACAAATGATAATGCTCATTATTTTCTAAAAGATTAACCTTTGTAAATCTTGGAATTTTAAGACATCAATATATTTGGATTCTGGAATTTGGAAATGGAGCATAGATTTGGTTTGAGCTGACACAGACCTATTTAATGTTAGTGTTTAAATGTTAAATTTCAGTGAATGTTAAATGACAGAATAACTCATATTTCACTTTGTGATTGGAGTGCACTTTGATACTTGTTTTATGAAAGCCTCTATAAGTTACAGGCAGAGGTTAACAGTAATCACATTTTTTTTTCTTCTCCTGGTTTTAATAAATGTCTTTAGGGCATTTCATTCTGTTAAATCAAGCAGCAGACAAAAATGTAATGCACTGCTAACCTCTAAAGTATATGAAAAACTTAGTTCATAAAATATGTATGAAGAACACAATGTTGCAATGATAATGATACTTCCTCTCTAGGTTATTCTGCCAAAGGAATTGGTGCATGGGGGTTGTGAGTCCTTGATTTCTTTCTTCTTTCCTTGGTTTCTTTTGATTGAAGTTGGTCTTATTTTGTGTTAGTGACTTCAATGATTGGTCTACTAGCATTCACTGATATATTGTAGTTCTTTGGGTCAGTTGTCATAGCCTTAGATAGGTTTTGTTAACTCTTGTGTATGTAGCATTCTTGTCTAGAAATAAAAGAAGTAGAACCTTGATTTATGAATGAGTTCCATTCCAGGAGAATGTCTGTAAGTTGGATTTGTTTGTAAATTTAACAGTGTGAGTCTTACACACCTTTGATACAAATATACACTATAAAACATTAAAAAACACAAATACTGTAAATAAATTACTTTTATGCTTACAGTTACATTAGGATGGTGATACAGTACAATAAGAACTCTGCATTTAAGGTTCAAGACAATTTCTTTGTTAGCAACATTCTATGTAATTTTCCCATATTATTATTGGGAGAAGTTAGTGTTATTCGTAACTCCACTGGACAGTGTAGAAATTTTCTTGACTCTGTCCCATGCCTCTTATTTCTTGGCTGATGTTATTCCTTATAATCCATAACTCTGAGTATATTAGCTTTCAGTAATTTCCGTGAGTCCTAGTCAGTTATCAAAACTGATGGTGGTCTTGGAGCCACTGAACTTGTAATTGATGTCAGAAGTGATGTTCATACTATATTTCCCTAATTTTGTGAAGGCAATTTGTTGGAACAGCCCTTCTAGGGCTCCAAAAAATGACAACATTTTTCCTTTCCAATATTTATTATGACCAACTGGTTTTAAAAAGATAGCTTGTAAAAGCAGTATTTTGCAACATCATGTTGGCCTGTGATTTAGTTCAAAATACTGAAGTTTCTCACAATCATAGACTTTCATATTGTAAGACTACAGTGGTTTATACAGTAATAATTGGAAATTTTGAAATACTACAACTGTATACAAATTAGCATAGCAGTTTGATATGTTCGATGTTCATTTTGCTTTAATTGAAAAATTTCAAACTTTATATGATAGTTTAATCTTAAGAGTCAGAGTCAGAGTCACATAGAGCTCTTATCTCAGATAGATGATGCCGTGCATTGTTTTATGCTACAAGGTAACTGTATTTCCAGTGTATAAAAAAGAGGAATGTCAATGCAGTATTTCAATTTCCGATAGACATATGCCTATTCCTTGACATTGGCTACTGATTTTTATGATTTCGATAAAAAATGACCCCCAAATATCATGTGCTTCAGAATTGAGGTCTGGTCAGAGGGGGGCGTGTCACTGGCAGAATGACCTAGAAGGGTATACTTTTATCCTCTGCTCTTTCTTTTTTTAACTCTGCTCTCCGGTTGCCTTGACTTGAACAATGCTCCTCTCCACCATGCCATTTCTCCATGCCATTTCCACATTGGAGCCAGATGAACATATACTGAATGCTATTAAACCATGAGTTAAGTTAAACTTCTTTTCCTTTCAATTGTGGGTATTAGCTACTTTTTTCCTGCTGATGGAAAATTGACTAGTCTACTGATCAAAGTGATTTATAATTTGAGACTTCTATAAAAATATATGGTGATATTTGGCCTGCCATTTTGGCTTTGCCGTAACTGATAATTTCTTCCATCAGATTCTCCAAAAGTTGGCCCATTCCTCTGTGACCCCTCCATGACCCCACACATGTTACATACCCTACCTCTATATTCACGTTCCTCCTTTTTCTATACTAGCATGTCTAAACATTTCAAGAAAAAAAATCAGTTTTCTGCTATTGAGATAGAAAAGAGAGAAGTTTGCACACGAGACTTATCATATCAGAATAATTTAAAGAAGAATGCATTATTTCTGAAATATTTGGGTGATTAGAGAAGAATTTTTAGGCAGCCATCAGTTTTCCTTGAAAGGATATTTCTCTCAGAAACACAGAAACCTAGGGAAGGTCAGTAAGGCACAAATCTGTCATCAGAAAATTGCAATAGTTGACAGTGTTCTTATCCAGAATTACTAATTTGTTGTATTTCAAAACCCAGTTTGGGAATGTTAATGATGACAGCTATTTTATCATTATTACTTATTCTTGCTATAGGAGTCTGGTATTAAGCATGAGAGATTTTGCCTCCTTAGTAATTTAGAAGATTTGTTTTGATTTTCTCCCCACCCCCAAGTACAGTCAGATAATGGACAAGGTATATCATGGCTTAGGGAAGTGGAATGGAAATGTATGCACATAGATGTCCATGTGGTTAATGTGGAATAGTTTGAAAGATTACAAGCTAAAAAATTTGGTGCAGAGAGAAAAAAATTAATGGAATACATTAGGAAATAAAACATTAACAGTGAAAATTTTTATGCATACATATTAGTCATTATTGGTAAATTACATTAAATAAAAATTAGTCATGATATTTACTTATAAAGAAAACTAAATGAATTATAGCTTTTATTAGGTTATTAGATTATTGTTTATTTGGATTATTATTGATTCATGGAGAAAACTACTATATTCTTTTGCTGAGTTGTCAATGAAAATTTTAGAACTATATTGATCAGTCTGACTTTAGGCAAGGCAAATGATGCAAATGGATAAAGACCTAAATCATATTTGGAAATGCTGACATTTACTTACTCAATCAACACTTATTTCTAGTTAACTTAATAATGGAGGCTGCATTTATTGAGCAAATTAAATGTAATCATAGACACATTGGAGAGAATTATCTAAGCAAATCAGAAATTTCTGTTTTTCACTACAATAATGGGAAAAGTCAAGACTTATGAGTTAAAGGAAATCATTATTTTTTTGTGCCTTAGGTCATGGTGACCACTTTTATTATTATTATTATTATTATTATTATTATAATAAATAGGGCTCTCAATCACAGTTACCAGTATACCTTATCACAAAATGACCACGATTCAGATTGTTGCATTTTTTATTCCATTTTCATGAAGGAAAAAGGAGATGATAGATAAAACAGAAAGACTAACACATTGTGAGATGGCACTTAGTACCAGAGTAAGTACTCCAGTTAAAATCTCTTTCTCATTCTTTTAAAGAGCTTAATTTAAATTTTCACAAATGGACATAATTAAGCTTCCAATATACTCCTTTTTTCAACTCTGGCTGTCCTGCAGTGTGAATCTGCACTCAGTGCCTGCAGTTGATGCAGACGTCACAGGTGGGAGCATAGTTCTCCAGGTGACACTCCTCTCTTCTGATAACCAGCCACAGACTGGAGAGCTCCCCAGTCTACATGTACTTCTGATCAACTGGCTGCAAATTCAGGGTTTCCCATTACTCTTTTACATCAGATGGTTCACTGGAATAACGTGCAGATCTCAAGAAAGCACTATACTTAAGTTTTATTAAAAAAGATACAAATCAGGGCCACATCAAGAGAGACAGAGTGAGGTCTTGAATGGTCTCAAATGTGGAAGCTCAATATAAATTAGACCCTCCCTTTCAGGAACCATGACAAATATTAGACTGATCCCTTATTATGCAGCATTTTGAAAGATTTTATTTTTCCTGCTGCACTGATTTTTATAAGCAGTGTTCTATTATTCTAACAGAAAATGTCTTTTATGAGTACATGTATGCTGTGTTTGTGTTCCACATTTTTCTGAACACTTTCATCTAAACATTGTAATCAATAAAAACAAGAATTTAAAGCAGACTAATGTTCTCTCAGGCAGTTATCTCTGAATTCCTCATCCTAGCATAGATTTTTCATTTCACTACTTTCTATGATTTGGCCATTTTTGTATTCCATGGTATTAATTTTTGCAAAGGAAACTAAGCTCAGCTCTTCAGCTGGAATGGAATGGGTAGCGATTAAATTTGCTCTGCTTCGTTCCCTGGGCAGCTGTGGTAAGGGCAGAATATGTGTGGAGGAATAAAGATAGAGGAGGCTCAGATGTGTATTGGCTAGGAGTGATCTTCTCTCATTAAAGTTATTGCCTGGATGTTGATGGTTTTAAGATCAAAGACTATGAAGTAAGGAAAAAAAACTATGGGGAATTTTATATGTTGCATGATTCTGTAAAGATTTTTTAAAAGAAAATTACACTTATTATTTGTGGAAGGAAATATCTTTCACAGTGTGAATTTGATATCAAGATCTAAGAATTCTTTTCCATTCACAGCATTAAACCTAAACTTCTCACCCTGATATTGAGGAGTTATATAAAGAGTTTGTCATTGCTCTCTGATTCTTGAATGTGATAGTAATCTTTAACCTAAGTACACGCGCATGCGTGCATACACACACACACGCACACACATGTTCTGCTATTTATTGAACATATACTATATTATAAATTGTCCTAAGCTTTATAGGGAGTAGAGGAAATAAAAATTACTCCTAAGAAAGAGGTTAGGTTATAATGAAGTAGCAAAATTGATATGATATATGGGAAAGAATAAAGAAACAGAGGAAAATATTAGGTGCTGGTTAATGTGAAATTAGTGAGCTCAGGATTTTAAACATATCAAAGTTTTGGTGCATATTTTCCTATTTGTATAAAGATTATGATCAAGACAGACAATTTATAGTGGCTAGTGGTCTAGAGAGCAAGTTAAAAGGAAAAAGAGTGACATAGCTGATAGGAGGGTGTTTTACCATACACAGCCTTGCCTGTGTTAGTACCCAGATGTACTGAACTCTGAATTGATATGTTTGATCTTCTCTTCAGTGCCCATTAGAACAATATTAATGTTGCATTTGAATTATAGCATGCACAAATGGTACATGCATAAGAAATGTATGTTGTTTTAAAAAGTAATTGATTTAAGATTGACTAAAATATTTTTAAAAAGTTAAATGAACATATTCTGTCTTTAAAAATATTATTTTCAACATTTTTGAGGAAACTTATGTGTCTTAGGCTTCTTCCTCGTGAACACCCTTATCTCACCTACTGCTATAATGGCAGGCTTGACTGAAAGATAATCTTTCTAGTGCAATAATAAAATGAAAACTTTCCTTGAAGGGAAGTGGTAATTCAGTTTTATTTAGACATTTAATTTGTTGATATCTATGATAAACAAGTAATTGAGAAATTAAATGAACTGAGGCAGATGGATTTCTTTTTATATCTAAAGAAATGTACAGCCAGGCATGATGGCTCTTGCCTATAATCCTAGCACATGGGAATCTGAGACAGGAGGATCGCTGTGAGTTCGAGGCCAGCCTGAGCTTCTTAGTAAGTTCATGGCCCCCCTGAACTGGGTAGTAGAACCCAGTCTCAAAGAAAAAAAAGAGAGAGAGAGAAGAAAAGAATATATTTTATTAATGTACTCTATAACAAAACTCATAGTACTTCCTTTGAGATTGGACTTTCCTTCCCAACTTATTCCCCAACACTGTCCCAGATGGTTAAAAGGTCAGTGGTCATTGCCCTAACTACCCATTTTAAGTGAAGAATTTCCACCTCCAGTGCTATTGAAGAATCCTTTGTCAAATTAGACTCCATTACACTCCTTTATTGTTGTGCTGGTTTTTTTTTTTTTTTTGCGACACCAGGGATTGAACTCACAACCTCGCGCCTCTCAGGCGCTTAAGTCACTGAGCCAAACTCCCGGCCCTGGTTTTTTGAGGCAGGGTCACACTATGTAGCTCAGGCCGGCTTTGCACTCACGTCGTAGCCCAAGCAGGCCTCAAGCTCACAGTGCTCCTTCTACCTCAGCCTCTGGAGTGCTGGGATTAAAGGTGTGCGCCACCACGCCCGGCTTCTATTGTTATGCTTTTTGTCTCTGTTAAACTCCTGCTTTGTGGGTGGTACAGTTTTATTTTAAGAGATAAAAAATCTAAATTTCTGGCCCTTGTATTATAGCTCAATTAGGAAGACATGTTGCAGGCAGTTAGATAGGACTGGCCCCTGAAAAGAGACAGGGCAAAAATGAAAACTCATCACAGCTGTGGTGGAGGTGCATCTGTTGGAGGCCAGGCCTCAAGATAAAGACAGAATGCCCAGGCCTAAAGTAAGTTGTAACACGTGGTCTAATGAAGTCTAGATAGACATCATTCACCTTGGTGGGTGACCAAGACCCTCGGCTCATCATTTCCTAACAGTTCTTTGTTCTTTCCATGTACACTTGCTACATGATTTGCTTCCCCACTGAATCAATATTGCCTAAGTGGCTATACTTATAACCTTATTGATTTATTATAGCTTTAACCCTGGTAGTATTCATGTGGTTGTGATCTATAAATTTTTCCCTGAGAAGTGGGGTCCTTGGTAACCCACTTTCAGGTCTCCTTCTGCCTCTCAGATTCTGTATCTCTCCACCTCAATAAATATTTCCTACTTTTAACCTTTGTTGTTCCTTAGAATTCATTCTTTGATTTTGGGGAGCACAAACTCACTGTATCGCATTTCTAGCAGGTTTGGAATTATATTTCTCTTATATATTTTGAGGTCTTGCTATCATTCCTGTAACACTTGTCCAAAATTATATTATTCTTATCCTCTTGGACTGTTCTTCTAGAATATATTTGTGTATGCATCACTGTCTCCCTTCAAGATGTAAACCTTTACCTATTAAAGATACTTTTCATTAATTTAAAGCCAGATTCTATTATTTTTCCTTTATCTATTTGAGACTCTTCTCTTCTCTTCTCTTCTCCTCTCCTCTTCTCTTCCCTTCCCTTAACCTTTCCCTTCCCCTCCTCTCCCCTTCCCTCCCCTCTCCTCCCCTCCCCTTTCCTCTCCTTTCCTCCCCTCACCTGTTCTCTCTTCCTCTCCCCTCTCTTCTCTCCCCTCCCCTCCCTTTGCCTCCACCCCTTCTCTCTCTCTCTCTCTCTCCCTCTCTCTGTCTCTCCATCTCTCTCTCCTCCCTCCCTTTGTTAGTGAGTATTGAACTCGGCCTTAGCACTGAGCTGCAACATTCTTTTTTTGGAGGTAGAATCTCAGTTATTTGCTAAACTGTACATGCTGAACTTGCTTGAACTCACAATCCTTTTGCCTCAGTCTCCCAGGGTGCTAGGATTAAGGTGTGTACCATTATGCTAGCATAGAATTACCTCTTTTCTAGATAGTATGTGTTACTTTTTCAACTTCTCTTCCCTTTATTCTTTTGCAAGGCTTCAATTCACCTATATACCAACAAGTTTCATCATCAAATCTCTGGATCGAACTTGTCTGTGAAACTATAAATCTCACAGTAAACTGCCTACTTGACATATCTCCTTTCACCCCAATTCAGTGTGTCAACTACAACATCCTCAGTAATCTTCTTGGAACTACCCTAATCCCACCATCCTCAATTGCTCCTTACTCTTAGCCCATAGTCGATCAACATGAAGCTATACTTTTGTCATTGCTATTGTTACTGTTATTGTATTGGGCTCTGAACCCATGGCCTTTACACTGATATATAACCTCAACCTTTATAAATATTTGTTTTAGGACAGGATCTCACTAAATTGCCCAGGATGGCTCAATCTTATAATCCTCTTACCTCAGCTTCCCAAGAACTGGGACTATAGATGTGTGCCATCATGTCTGCATAAATCACAGGTATTTTAATCTCCTAAATATCTCTCAATTTCTCCCTGTTTCCCTATCTTAACAAGTACTATTCTAATTCAAATTATAATTGATCAAGTAATAGAGTATGCATGGATTGTGTCTGCTAGGGATTCTTTTATCTAGTTTTTCTTTCTTTTAAAGTAGTTCTTACTGTCTAGTTTGTGTGGTCATTTGTATACTCAAGTGACTTAAATATTTCCATTTCTGCCAATTGCTCTTTCTTTAAAAACACAAATCTGTTGTAGAAGACCTCTGTGATTTGGCATTTGGTTATGCGCCTACCTCATCTAATGCTTCTTTTGCCATTGGTTCCATTAAGAGTGCCACACTATTAATTGCTAAAGTAGTCCAGGTTTTTTCTCTCCTTACAGACAATCAATGTCTGTCAAGAGAGTTTTCTCTGACCCCTTTTTACCTAGTTAGGTTCTCTCTATTGTCCAGGTTACTGCTGAAGTGCTGCTTGCCTTCTCATCTTTCTGAGGCTGGTAAACTAGGTCATGAAATCCTTTTACATTCCATCGTATCACCTCATAGTCTCTCTTTGGAATATTTACCCGGTTTGCTACCATGTATTATCTGTGCACTGCATATTCTCCTTTTAAAATCTCTCTAATACTAGATACAAGACTTCCTAAGCATGAAGACTTTCTTACTGATTTATCACTTCATAGTTATTTATGAGTATTTGTTAAATGTAGGAAAAAATATCCCCTCTCCCTTATAATCTAGATTTTGCCTTTTGTTTTAACATCACAGAATTTTTCACCCAAGGTTTCAGTGTACTTTAGATTTGGGAACAATTGTTGTCCTTTCTCTCCTTTTACCCTTTCATGGTATTTTCATGCATTCCACTATTTAGGGAGAATTTAAAGACTATAGCCTGGAATTGTTTGTTTTTAATCCCATATGGTTCATTTAATATGCCACAATGCGATGATTTAACATTCCTGCCACCTGCAAAGGGTTCAAATTGGCCAAAAAGAAATTTTTTGATGGTATGATGTCATCTTTACTGCATTAGTAATCATCTCAGAGTTATGTAGGTTTTTGTCTTATAGGTGCATATCATTATTCTGTGTTTCTCTCTTGCTCTAGCAGAAGAACCAAAGCCAACATGAGTGTGGGAGCAGAAGGAAGAGCTGGCCAGCTAATAGAAGTGGAAGCATGTCTGTGGCTGTGAGTGGTATTAAGGTAGGATAGAAGAATAAAGACAGATAAAAAAGTCAGGGAAACTCACCCTCACCTTTACTTCCTAGGCCTGTTTTTATTCCAGGACCATCATTTCAAAGTTTCTATGACTCTTCAGGAAAATATGTCCATAAATTAACCTAGTTGATAGAGTAAAGGACAACAACTTCACCTTAACATAAAAAGATGTGAATGGTTTAATGTTTTTAAGCAAAACATTTTAGATTGTCTATCTTAAAGGATACTTTAGAGGATGTATATCTCCAACTCCAGACCATAGCATGTCTCATCCTCAAGCACCTGCAACATTTTTCTCAGTGACTGTGTACTTCTTTAATTCTGTTTAATAAGTCTACCTGTCCCTCTCACTAAAGCATCCTGAAATTATTTTCTATGATGAGACATCAAGGATCTTCCTAGGCTAAGTTAAGGTCCCGATCTTCTCTTTAGAGGTACCCTAGACAGCTGAATGAGATAAAATGAATATGTAGTCTAAAAAGCACTGGGCTCTCAAGGAAGTCAGTGAAAGGTGGGGACATCAGAATTGTGGCTGGGGGCACATTTTAAAATGATAAAGCCTTGAGATTAAAATCAGATGGCCAAATTTACATACCTTAAGGAATGAATGAAAGTTTGAGGCTGTGCTGTAATTGGTATAACCCTTTTGGGATTTCACTTAGAAATAGAACATTGCCTCACTAGGGGTGGACCATCCTCTTTCACCCACTAAGACTAAGACTAAGGCTAACACTAATACTATGACAAGACTACTAAAACTGAGACCAAAAACAAGATTAAGATTATAGATTATCGACCAAAGTTAATAAAATCATCTACATACCCTTGCTACATGCTCTGCTTCCCTATTAAATCAATATTAGCCAAGTGGCTACACTTTTTAATTTTATTGGTTGATTATAGTTTGATCAATGTTATACTCACCTTGTGATTTTGCCCTATCAAACATTCTTGGAGAGATGAACTAGGCTGCACCCCATTCAGGGCCTTTCCCGTCTCTCAGGAACTATTCATATTTTCCACTCCTATTCTTAACTTCTTTTATCTTTTGCAATTCATTCTTTGATTTTAGGAAACATGAACTCCACACATCAAACATCTAGTAGGTTGGGAGTTATATTTCTTCCTGATGTGCTGAGTTCATGTCCCCTGAAATCAAAGAATGAACTCCAATAGCTAAAGGAGATTAAGAGAAGGAAAGCTTTATTGGGGAATAGGGATGGCTCCTGAGAGACAGGAAGGGTCTCAGAAGGGATGCCACCAAGGCGCTTTGTCAGGGTTAATTTATACAGCAAAGTCACAAATGTGGGTACAACATGGGTCAGATATAATCAACCAATAAGATTACAAGCATAGCCACTTGGCTAATATTGATTAAATAGGGAAGCAAGGCATGTAGCAAGGGCATATGGATGACATCGTTAATCTTGGCTTATCTATAACTTCTAAAACAGGAATGTTTTGGGGAAGGGATGGGCACAGATGTTCTGGTCACCCACCCAGGTATCTGATATATATCTGGACTTAATGAATTGTGAATACCAATTATAGTATAATCTCAAATTTTTATTCATCCTTTAAGGAAGTATGTGAGTTTGGCCATTGTGACTTTAATCTTGAGGCCTTTCCTTCTTTAGGTGAAATCTCTAGCCACAATTCTGGTGTCTCTTCCTTTCCCTGACTCCCTTGAGAGTCCAGTCTCTCTCTGACTATATATTAATTTTAGTCTAATTTAACTACCTATAATACTTGGACCCTGTCCAGTGACAGGAGTGTGTGCGAGGAGATCCTGGGATACACTGCAGAAAACAAGGCTGAGGTAGAGGCTCTGGGCACCACTCATCATTGAAGCAGAATTCGGGACAAAACAAGCTCAAAATGTAGATGCCTACATATGTTGAGTGAGCTAAGTGTCTATAGGAAGGCATCCTGCTCCAAAGAATCTTCAAAAATATAAATAGAGCAGAATCTAAAACTTCACAATTAATTATTTAGCTAGTTGATATAGAAATCCAAAATACATTTGAGAGAGACAATTACATGCATCTTCATAATCTATATATGTTCATAATTTTCCCCCTTTCCAGCAGGGATTTGATGAGAAAGATCTTGGAGTGAGAAAGAGAGTGAAGGAAGCAAAGTCAAAAGGAAGGGGAGAGGAAAAGAGGTGAGAAGAGAGGAAGCAGAGTCGGTACGGAAGCTGAAGAGGCAAAGAAAGGCAACAGAGACCCCTATCTGAGAAGCTTGTCTAAACGTACCAAGAACAAGTTCTGCCTAAAGACAATGTTCTTCCTTCTTCTTTTCCACACCCTGGGTTTGTATAGCTCAAGAGATACAGTGCAAATGCTTACAGAAAAACATAGCAAGGACCACCTAAGGAAGAGGCTTCCACTGACCCATATTTGAACATAGTTCAATGCTGTATATGCAGTTACATGTCTAAAGAAAAAGTGAAAAATAACCTGATGTTTCTAAGCATAAATATATCCAAGGAAAAGCACAAAAAAGAAGAAAGGGAGGAAAGCAAAGAGGAGAGAGAGAGAGAGAGAGAGAGAGAGAGAGAGAGAGAGAGAGAGAGAGGCAGTCTAGCAATAGAATCCTCTGTATTTTAAATAATTCACCTTTTAGTTTAAGATATTCCACCCCCTCATATTACTTCTGGGGACTAAAAGACAGATCTAGGAGCAATTCAATCCAATTAGAAGGGGAAAAGGCAGATTTTCTCTGGCAATCGCTATGCAAATGCATGTTGGAAAATAGAAAAGGTGACACTAAGCAGTGCATTTGTTGTTGACAACAGAATTTCTCTTTATTTTTCATTTTCCAAAGCATTTTAAAAGACACATTCACCTAATAGAAAAATGTCCTAGGCAGTCCTGCCAAGGTCAGTGCCAGCTTTCATCATCTCTGCAGAAGAGCACGCTGGGCCAGGTAAAACCGCCTGGGGGCAACTTCCCTTCAATATTATGTTCAATTGTCATATTCATGTTTTCAGTAATAGGAATTGCTGGTGTGTGACACTTTTTGAAACTCGTGGTATTGTGGGCTTATAAAACATTTCAATGGATAATAGTGTTAGACAGTGGTAATTAATCTTGGAGGAGAACCCTGTTTCTGAATTGCAGCATTGCTTAAAGGTATGACAATTTAGTGTCTACTCATTAAAAGTTGTGCCTGAGCTGCTACCTCTTACCTATAGTTTTAAAAATAATTATGTTAGAAAAGGCTGCACAATTGGATTTTCAATGTTATGAAACATGTGCTCTGGATCTGTCTTTTTCTCAGCTCAGTGCATGGTAATGAGGGGTATTCAGGATGAGGTGGAAAGGAGAGAGAAAGTGAACATCCCAGAAGGTTCAGGATGGGCGGGGACACGTCCTGGGGAGCCTCGAGTCTGGAACAAACTCTTACTTCCCTGAGGCTGTGATGCCAGTGAGATTCGGTCCTTCTTCAAAATCAACTAATTATTTGCAGACAGAAATCCAAGGTCATATATTTTAATCCCACTTAGCCCCAGGACCAATTTATTATTTCAGTCTTGGTTTTTCTCCTTAAAAATCAGTCTCTCAGATGCAAGCAAGAGAATTCTTGCACATACATGATTAAAATGGAACAACACAAGCACAACAGAATCTCTGTATTTCTATAAGTAGTAAAAAGGTCAATATTTAAGTACATGAAAAAATAGCATTTATTGTAAGTCAAGCAAAACAATGGGGCTTGTATACAAGTAGGAAAAATAAATATGGGCAAGTGAAAAATGTTGAAAATATAAATTATTGCAAGAGGAACAATATCCTTCAGATTTTGCCTATTGAAGAACAACAACTGGGGGAGAATATTAAAATTAGTCACCAATTAAAATTTAACAAAAGAACATACATTTTTCAATGCACAAGCAGATTTGCGGAATTTTTATGACATTCTAATCACTCTGATACTTTTAATGGTAGAGTGAAAATAAAGGTATAATTGCCTTAATATCTTTTTTTGCTCCTCTGTCTAGAAAACATGGTTATGGAATATTAATTCCAGTGATATTGTGACTTATTTGGTGGAAACTACATGCATACGTTGTTTTCCAGAACTGCATTTTGCTCCAACCTTGTATGTACATTTAGCCAAATATATTTATGAAAACATACTGTGTAGCTTTTTGGTTTATCAAATAGATACATTTTCTATTCTGCAAATACATTTAGAATATGGGCACAAAATTGATTGATTCAGTCACCTCTTTCTGCTTCTGTTATTTTTCCTGTGAAATTTTTGTTAGTGCAAAGCTCTTGACAACTGAGACTTCAAACCCTTGGAGTTAAATAAATGTGGAAAAAAGGACAATTTTACAGAACTCTGTAGCTGACAATCCTGTTGCAGTGGAATCAATCCTGGGATTTGAGCCCAGCATTTCTTTACAGTTGAGCCAGGACACGTAAGCAGTTCAATTGAGCAGTGAACAGAAACGGAAATGCTAGTGGTGGGAGCTTGTTTTTACTAAATGGAAGTGATTTCAGCCCATGCTTTTTAGTCACAATCTGGAGTTTTAACAACAGCAGAAGATATCTGTATATAACAAGAAGCTACTTTGCTTGATATAGTTAATGCAAAGCCTATATCTGATATAATTCACTATAGAGTAAAGAACAACTTGACCAAACTTTAAAAAAAAATTTGACTGATATATATTCAAAAAACATACACACACGTATATGAGACTGAGTGAGACTTTTTTATTATTAGATCTTTTTATTATTAAACCATGGCTTTATACAGGGTAGGCCACAAAGAAAAACTTTGACATTTGGGAATAATTTGAAATTATTTCTAATTTAAAATGTATACCTGTTGGAAATTTCTACTGCATTTTTAGATGTTTCCTCTTCTGTATGTGAGTTAAAAATAAGCAAATGAATATCCTTAATCATATAAAATTTTATGTATATACTTTTGTCATTATATCGTACATTTATTTATATCTTTAGGTAGATTTTAATTTACAGTGCAATATACACACCTATGGGTGTGAATGCTTTCTGTTCCAATTAACATAGTACCTGACAACAACTTAATCAATCTTAGGGTTATTTTTTTTTCAACAGCAATGACTCCTACTTCAATGTGTATATGATTCTTTGGGGAATCTTGTCAATATACTGAGTCAGACTCCACAGATCTGAGATGTGGTGATGCTATGATTGCTTGTGGGAATACAGTTGAGATTTTAGCAAGCAATCAGAATTCTAGCTTTAATTTTTTGCCTCTGAGATTTCAGGATCAAAATCCCTGTGACTGTTTGCTCTTTCCTCAGGAATGTAAGACATTTGTTTCTGCTCCAGCCATCAATCTGCATTAATGGAGGGAAAAGAAGAGAAAGAAGAACAAGACCTTGCAATCTTTCTGTGGATTACTTCTTTTTGGATATGTATTGCATGCTTCTCCCAGTTACAAGGGGGCAAGAAGTCAGGGGACAGGATTTTTATATTACTGTAGATAGTCTGAGTTCTTTTATTTAGGTTTTTGTACAATGCTGTCCCAAACAAAATCAGGAATCTCTTACCAAGAAGGGAAGACTGTATATTAGACAATTAACAATGACTTCTGCATATGTGGTAAGGAAAAAAAAAAGGTTTCAACACTATACAATATATACAAGGAAAACTTTTTTATATCCTTAATACTTAATGTTTTTCTCCAAAAGGGACCACTTATCATCTCCTCTTGTGCCTCTCAAAAATTAGTCTGTATGGTTACATATATATAATATGTTTCTATAAATGATATATGAATTCATATTTATATATATTTTATAAATATATATTTATATTCATTTTCTTTCAAAATTGGATGGATTTCAAAATAATGCTTTTTTTAAACCATGCAAGGTAGGCTAGTGATATCTTATTCAGTGGTAGAACTCTTGCCTAGCATGAACGAAGCCCAGTGTTCAATCCTAAGTAAAATTTCACTCCCTGCAAAGTGATGCGAGGCTTTATTTTAACCTTAAATAGACTTAACTTTGCTTTTAAAACAGCATGTCTGTTCATATTTTGGGGAATTCAATATAATCTTTAGCCAAAGATTGGTCTCTTTCCCCTTTCCAAATTCTGATATGCTTTCTGTCTTCCAGGGAGGGCAATGGTTGATTTTGGCTTGGCTCCTCACACAAATCTTCTGCTATTTGGTAACTATTGTCTTGTTTCCTGACCAAATACTAGAATGTGGAGAAAGTTGATGAGGGAATGGAGAACGAAATTATGGACTGAGTGATGTGAGAACTTTGAGTTTAGTAAATATTAAAGACAACCAAGTGTCAGAGTGTTTTCGTGAGTTTCCCCCATTGTACTCTTTTCTTTTATTCTTTTGACTGGGGCAGGTGTCATTAGTCTATGTCTCTGGACTCCCAATTCTGTCTCCTCAATTAAGGGAGACAGTCAGGCCTTTTCTGGTCCACTTCCTACTGCTGCAGTTTGAAAATTTGCAAGACTGTGAATTGGGACAGTCATATGGTTGACTTTATTTGTTTTCCTCTTTCAGAAATCAGAGTTCTCCGCCAATATCCAATATCTAAAAACTATTCTTCTAAATATTTAATCTGGACTTTTTAGTTCTCATAGTCAGGAAGGTAGGCAATTGCTTCTTACTCAATTTTGGCACAAGCAGAATCCCACATCACAAATTTTAAATATACACCGATTAGGTGCATCTATTGGTGTCATCTGGCATATGGAATTTTAGTTTAAATTGGCCCTATTGACAAGAATAATATCTCTTCCCCGTGTAATAAACATACTTATTTTGATACAAATAAGTTATTTCCCTAAAAGTGTAACAAATTTGGAATTTCTTTTTTTATCCTTTGGGCAAAATCCAATCCCATAGTTTTAGTAATTGTTGATGTAGGTGCTCACTTTAAATTGAAAAACTATCAACATTCACTATGTTTTTTTTTTTTTTTTTTTTTTTTTGGTACCATGGATCGAACTCACAGCCTCCCGCCTGTCAGGCAGGTGCTTTTGCCACTGAGCTAAATCCCCAGCTCTATTTTTTCAGGCAGGGTCTCACTATGCAGTTCAGGATGGTCTTGAACTCATTTTGTAGCCCAAGCTGGTCTTGAGCTCACAAGATTCTCCTGCCTCAGCCTTCCGAGTGCTGAGATTAAAGACATGTGCCACCACATCCGGCTCCCATATTCACTCTTAAGATACAATGGAACTGACCCCATTAATAGATTCAACTCAGTAAGTTTAAAGGATACCTCCTAACAACACAAGTCTCTTTCTTAGTCTGGATTTTTCCATGTCAGAATTAATTTTATTTTAAAAGGTTCATTTTGTGTAGGAAAGGTAAGGTTCAGTCAATACTCTTTGGTTAAAATGTTATTGTCTGAGGTCCCTATTCATTTTCTTTTGTCTGTTGCTTCATTTTGTTATATCATAGCTCAACAATTCTTTTAAATCATATCTTCTAGGTAGTCCAGTGATTTTGATCACTTTTGTTTACCACACTATGAAAGATTTAATTTTATACTTTTTGAGTGTGTTGTGGCGAGGAATTTGAGAAGGGCAGAAAGAAAATTGCCATGAAACTTCCAAAAGTAGAAGCATGGAAAAATAATTATGGGCATAATCTAAGCATTTGTTTACCATGGTGCATTTCTAAGTTTAATTGACCATAAAACCATTAAAACAACAAAACATCAAACAACAGAAAACAAAAAGCTGAACTCTATATTTTGCCAAATGTATTGCTGAGATGGTTCACTGAACAATTTGCTTATTGGTGGAATGCATTGCTTAATGGAAGCAAGTAAGTGTGATGGAGGATTTATTAAAATTGATTTTGTGTGATCTGTTGTGGTCCTAGAGAAATGTGTCCTTTTAGACTGCTACTATTGTTACGGTAGGTAGAGTGATGAACAGTGTGCTTCTTAGTTTCATTATCCTTTTTCATTTTGTTTGTTTGTTTTGACTTCATACCAGACTGAAAATATCTGTGCACTAGGCTCTAGATATCATTAACTTCATCATTTCATTGCCTAAGAAAAGTGCTGGGGTCATGGTAGGCACTTGGAAAACATTAATATGTGGTTGCTAAATTAAATAAATGAAAAATATTTGCTTCATAGATAGTCCAATCAAGCTGATTTTGTTGTGGAACCTATGGTCCTATAATTTGTTTCTTTATACTTTTGTTATGTCCAAGATCATATCCCAAGAAACTATTATGCCTTTCTATAGGTACATCCTTATTTAACATTTTATTTCTAGATAATATATGCTTGCAAAATTTATACCAATTCAGTTGTCATTTGGCTTTAAATACTAAAATTTTCAGGAATAACTTTAAACAATCTGAATTGGCCACCTTGTTGGGAGTCCAAATTGTTTAGTTGCCAACAGTTTAGTTTTTCTCTAAATCTTCACTTCATGAAATAGCTCTAGTCTGGTAATCATTACAGAATAAATTAAAGAATGTCTTCTTCCAGGGAAACCTTTTAGGTTATTTTTTTCTTCCACTCAATGATTGTCATATTCATACTCCTGTGTTGGTCTTTTCCTGAGAAGTGAAATTTATACTATTGCTGATCTCACTGATTGTATTAAAAGTGCTCCTTTAAAAATCAGCAATAGTTTTCTGCTGAGCTATGAAAGTTTTATCCACTTCAAAAGATTCAAGCTTAGGTTGCAGGAGGAGTACTATCTGGATCTGTAATAGCATCTTTTGAGACTCTTTTGCTCAAGAACCCTAATGTCAGAATTGATATTCAATGCACATTGGTGAAAATCAGATTCAAGACAGGCAGCACCTGGAATTGTCTGGGCCACTAGTAATGTGAAAATATAAGCTTCCTTATGATGGTAATAGAAGTTATTGTCCTCATAGAAAGGTAGCTTTTGCAGAATCTGTAGAAATGGAAACATATATCCAATTTAGAGACTGAGACATTTGCGGTTGTAATTATGATTGCTTATCTGGATGAGAAAAGTGAATGCTATTAAAATAATCTTTAATTACCTTGAAGAATGAATAAATCTACAACCTATGCAAGTGATTCTATTGTGGGCAATAGTGTCAGAAATGGGATAATAAAAGCAGACAGGGATTCAATGGACTTATGTTCCAGACAACAGATGCAGTGCATTGCTATGTGTGAGAACAACAAAGAAAAATCCTAATAGAGAAAGAATAGAGAATCTTTTTTATTCAGTAAAACTTTTTTTGAGGAAAGAGGTAAAAAAGTGAAGAGCTAAAGGCTGTTGGAGTTAGGAAAGTAAAACAGGAAGGGACTGGTCATGGGAAAGCAAATAGAGGAACTAACCATAGAAAAGACCAAAGAGTTCAAGAAGGGAGACTGGAGAGCTAAAGTTGTAGGTTGAGACACATGAAATTGACATTTTTGTTAGTCTAATCTTTAAACATTGTCAATTTTATGTAGCTAAACATAACAGGTTGTAATCGTGTTACAGAACTGAGAAGATCAAATGACAAGAATTCAGAAAAAAGTGCTGAGAAAGTACTAAATACAGATCCATGGTAGCCATGTGGAACAATTTTTTTTCTTGTTTTTTGTTTTCTTTTTTGAGACAGGGTCTTTCTGTGTAGTGCAGGCTGGCTTTGAACTCACTGTGTAGCTCAAGATGGCCTTGAACTCACAGCAATCCTCCTGTCTCAACCTTCTGAGTATTGGGATTATAGGTATGTGCCCAGCTGAAATGAATTATTAAAACGATTAAGGTGATATTTTTTTCTGTACAACTCATATCCAAGTATTAATAAATAATAATGTAGAAAAATAGTATCTAATATGTTGTCACAGGGGATGATATATTTTTCCTTTCATTAATATTTAACTCATCCTTCTCTTATTTAATAGTTTTCACTATAAACAAAGTGAGTTTTTCAGTGAGATGAACATATTAGCACTTTATGTCTGCTTTCACATGCAACAAGAAGCCAGACTGCTGTGTATATGTATATGTGTGTGTCTGTATGTATAGAAAGGAGAGGTGTGGCATGAAAAGTCTTTATTTTTATTGTATACATTTTACCATACAGCAGAGATGGCCACTTAGTTCTTATAACCTTTAGTCCATCCAGTTTACCTTCCTAGATCATGTGTCACCAGGTCACAGTAAGTCCTGATGCTGACTTTGTACCAATATATTATTGACATAACTCAGTAATACTGCTTCCTTTACAAGATATATCTATATCTATACCTATACCTATATCTATATCTATATCTATATCTATATCTATGTCTATGTCTATGTCTATGTCTATGTCTATATCTGTATCTATATCTATACATCTACATCTATATCTATCTATGTACCTGCCTTCAGGAATATTTAAATGTTGTGTTATTAGACAAAAATTGCATTCTTTCCTCTTCTAGTCATCAGTTCCTTTAGCTCATGATAATTTATAGAGAATAGGTAAGATTTAAAAGATCAGAAAAATTGATCCTTAATAAACGAAGGAATCTCTAGACAGCTCAGAGAAAATCAGTACCACAATTAGATGAGAATCCCAGGGGCTGAAATTCAAGAAGCTGAGATATCAAGAAAAAATTGAAAGGTTATTACGAGCTTATTTTCAATGACATTTCAATTACCATTGTTAACATTATGCATTTAAATTCAGCAAAAAATGAACTAGGAGGATATCTTTGACTTTGTGGATTACTAGCTTTTCTGGGCCTAATTGAAAACTAGCTTCATTTTATTTATATTACTCACGTAAAAGTTGATATTTAGCAATTGAGTATCTCAAAGTCCAAGAACATTTAAAACAAGTCAGTATTTTAAAATTTTGTCTGATTTCTAGCATCACTTCAGTATGTAGCAACATCTTGTGACACATGTCAACCCTATATGACAAGCAGCATGAGAAATAGATTTGAAATCTGGAAGAAATAAATGCAGGAATCAATGACTTCTGGTGGCTGCAGTGAACTGTGTAGTCCTCCACGCTCAACAATTTCATGTTTTATGCAGAAGAAAAGCACTTGAGGGAACATACTTGGGAGTCTATACTCATATACTTTAGCAATCAGTGAATCGAAAGATGTGAGAAATAAATCCATAGATTATTTCCCATGGACTTTGGGAACCGTGCACATTAGTATTCCAAAAGGATGGAATTTCCCCTTTCTCCTCTTGGAGTTTTGTAGGGTTCTGTAGCTCATTGGTATCTGTTCCTGGCATATCCACTATAAGAAAATATTGTGGAAAAATTATATAGATCAGATGAACCCTTAGTAAGCTGGAAATAAGAGAAGTATACATTTTATTATTTTCCCCCCTTTACCTCAAAGTCTAGATCTTCCAGGTATGATGCCATTCCCAGTTTTCATTTTAGCACACAAGTAGAATAAAATGGGTTCTTCATGAAATACTTATTTGAGAATGAAGACATTTTCTTGCTGATAAGAACATGAGGTACAAGTCCTTCGAGGTTGTGTGCTTTGGTATAGTGGACTCTTAAAGATGGAAAAATCATCATAACCACAGAAGGGAAGAAAAATGGTATATTAAAAAACAGAAAAATAGTGCAGTGTGAAATTCACTTGATCTCCATTTCAACTCTACCATTTAAAAATCAACTGTATTTTGTTAAATTTGTGATGCCTCTTTGAGCCTCAGTGTTGTCATCTCTAAAAACGGAATTTCCTTTCTGCATTGATATTAAATGAAATCTGTTGTAGCAAAAATAATGTGATTTTTCCCTTCCACTTGTTCATTAAAATGTTAGATAAAATATGACAGTACTAATTGCTGGA
>RJWM01021993.1:0-34585 GCA_004363535.1 Dasyprocta punctata | reverse complement strand
GCAGGAAGCAAATGGATTCCATGAAGCAGATTCAAGCAGATATTCAGGAGAATAGAAACTCCATTGAAAGTATTCAAAGTAGATTAGACCAATGTGAGGATAGGATCTCAGATATTGAAGACAGGCTAGCAGTTAGTGACCAGGAAAAAAAGATTTCTCAAAACTAGCAAGGGAATATGAGAAATCAATCCAACAGCTGCTTGATGAGACAAAGAAAAAGAACTTAAGATTAATTGGAGTTAGTGAACAAGCAGGAGATACTACAAATGACATTAAAAACATCCTTAGAGACATCGTGTCAGAAAATTTCCCTGGTAGAGAAAAAGAATTTGACATACAAATAAGTGAGGCATATAGAACCCCAATTAGCAATGATAAAAAAAAAATCTACTTCCAGGCATATCATAGTCAAGATCCCAGAAATTCAACACAAGAATAAAATTTTAAAAGCTGTTAGGGAGAAGAAACAAATCACTTATAAAGGAAAGTCAATCAGAATCACAACAGACTTCTCAGTAAAAACTCTCAAGTCAAGGAGAGCTTCAAGTGAAGCACTCCAAATCTTAAGAGAAAACAACTTTCAACCCAGATTGATGTATCCTGCAAAACTATCCTTTCAGACTAGAGGGAGAAATGAAATACTTCCATGATAAAGAACATTTGAGGAAATTCACAACCACTAAACCAGCACTCCAAAGTGTTTTGAAGGACATATTACAAAGGGATGATAAGTATTATAGCTCTATGAACCCTGATAGAAGGAATTCACCAGGAAAGCAAATAATTAGAGGGAGGGGAAAAATAAACACGGGGAGAAGCCAATAATAAAAAGCAACATGATAAGATTCAGTCAACATGTATCTGTTTAAACCGTCAACGTTAATGGGCTCAATTCTCAAGTCAAAAGACATAGACTGGCAGAGTGAATGAAGAAGCAATATCCAACAATATGCTGTATACAAGAAATGCATTTAATTCAAAAAGATACCCATAGACTGAAAGTCAAAGGATGGAAAATAATACTCCATGCAACAGGAGTCCAAAAAAAAAGTGGGGGTAGCTATTCTATTTGCAGACAAAGTTAATTTTAAGTCAAGACTGATTAAGAGAGTCAAAGAAGGTCATTATATCATGGTAAAGGGAACAATCCAAGAGGAAGAGATAGCAGTCATAAATATATATACAACAAATATTAGTGCACCCAGTTATACAAAACAATTATTAATGGACATGAAAAATCAAATAATCTTAAATACAATTGTTTTGGGAGACCTCAATAACCCCTTATCACAAAAAGACAGATCAGCTAAACAAAAAATCAACAGTGAAGTATTAGAATTAAATCAAACTTTTGAGCAAATGGACTTAGTAGATATCTATAGAGTCTTCCACCCTACATCAGAATACACATTCTTTTCAGCTGCACATGGGACATTCTCCAAAACAGACCATATACTGGTTCATAGAACAGGTTTAAGCAAATGTAAAGGAATTGAAATTATCCCATGCACATTATCAGACCACAGTGCATTGAAATTGGAAATCCATGCTAAAGGAAACTACAAGTACTTTGTTAACACATGGAAATGAAATAGCACACTACTGAACAATCAGTGGGTCACAGATGAAATTAAAGAAGAAATTAGATAGTTTTTATAGTTGAATGACAATAACAATACAACATACCAGAACTTGTGGGATACAATGAAAGCAGTCTTAAGAGGGAAATTTATAGAAGTAAATGCCCACATCAGGAAAATAGAACAAGCTCATATTAATAATTTAATGTTGAATCTCAAACTTCCAGAAAAAGAATGGCAGACTAAATTAAAAGCTCATACAAGGGAGGAAATTATAAGGATCAGAGCAGAAATTAACACACTGAAGACTAAAAAAACAATACAAAGAATAAATGAATCGAAGAGTTGGTCCTTTGAAAGATTAAATAAAATTGATAAACCCTTAGCCAACCTTATCATAAAAGGAAAGAAAGGACTCAAATTCATGCAATTAGGAATGAAAAGGGTGAAATCACAACAGACCCAGTCGAAATCCAGAAAATTATTTAGACTTACTTTGAGAACTTGTACTCTAATAAGATGGAAAATATAGAGAGAAATGGACAGATTCTTAGATACATGTGAATTACCAAAGCTCAATAAGAATGATATAAAATCCTTAACAACCCAATATCAATAAATGAAATCAGATATGTAATTAAAAAATTATCAACAAAGAAGAGCCCTGGCCCTGATGGATTTACTGCTGAATTCTACAAGAAATTTAGTGAAGATCTAACACCACTACTTTTCAAACTCTTTAGTGAAATTGAAACGGAAGCAATAAACCCAAATTCATTTTTGGAAGCAAGCATTACTCTCATTCCTAAACCAGAGAAGGACCCAACTAAGAAAGAGAATTACAGGCCAAACTCCCTAATGAACATTGATGCAAAAATTCTTAATAAGATTTTGGCAAATAGACTGCAGCAAATCATCAAAAAGATTATACACTTTGTTCAAGTGGGATTCATCTCAGGGATGCAGGGGTGGTTCAACATACGTAAATTCATAAATGTAATACATCATATTAACAGAGCCAAGGATAAAAATCATATGATTATTTCAATAAATGCAGAAAAAGCTTTTGATATAGTTCAGCACCTATTCATGATAAAAACTCTACAGAAAATTGGAATAGATGGACTTTATCTCAATCTGATAAAAGTTATCTATGACAAATCAATAGCTAACATCATATTAAATGGACAAAAATTGAAAGCTTTTACTTTAAAATCAGGACCAAGATGAGGATGTCCACTCTCTCCCTTTTTATTTAACATAGTTCTGGAAACTTTAGCTAGAGTAATTAGACAAGAAAAAGAAATAAAAGGAGTAAAAAGAGGAAAGGAAGAAGTTAAGCTAGCATTATTTGCAGATGACATGATACTCTACCTAGAGGATCCTAAGAACTCCATCAAGAGACTTCTAGATTTCATAGGTAGATTTAGCAATGTAGCTGGTTATAAGGTCAATACCCAAAAATCAATAGCATTTTTGTACACAAATAAAAATCGCACTGAGAGAGAAATTAGGGAAACAATACCTTTTACAATAGCATCTAAAAAATGAAATATTTAGGAATCAATTAATGAAAGACATAAAAGACCTCTATACTGAAAACTATAGTACTCTAAAAAAGGAGATTGAGGAGCATATTAGAAGATGGAGAGATATCCCATGCTGTTGGGTAGGAAGAATCAATATAGTTAAAAAGGCCATACTTTCAAAACTGTTATACAGATTTAATGTAATCCCAATCAAATTACCAATAATATATCTTAAAGAATTAGAGAAAACAATTTTAAAATTCATTTGGATCAAGAAGAGAACTAGAATAGCCAGGGTGATCCTCATCCTCGGCAATAAAGACAAGACAGACGGTATCACAGGTCCTGACCTGAAACTTCACTATAAAACTATCATAATAAAAACAGTGTAGTACTGGCACAAAAACAGAACCAAGGATCTGTGGAATAGATTAGAAGATTCAGAAACAACACTAGACACACTAAGCTATCTTATTTTTTATAAAGGTGCTAAATACATTCGTTGGATGAAAGATAGCCTTTTTAATAAATGGTGTTGGAAAAACTGGCTTTCCACATGTCGAAGATTAAATTAGACCCATTTATTTCACCTTGTACTAAGTTAAAATCTAAATGGATTAAAGTTCTCAACATTAAAACAGAAACAATAAATATGCTGGAAGATAAAGTAGGGAAGGCTCTTGAAGACATTGGTGTAGGCAAAGACTTTATGAATAAAAGCCAGACTGCACAGGAATTAATGCAAAGAATTAACAAATGGTATTTCATCATATTGAAAAGTTTTTGTACAGCAAGAGAAATCACCAACAGTGTAAGGAGATTTCCCACAATCTGGGAGAAATTGTTTGCCAGTTGTCCCTCAGATAAAGGATTAATATCAAAAACATATAAAGAGCTTAAAAACATCAGTCCTCCAAGATTTAAAGACCCAATTCAAAAATGGGCATCTGAGATGAACATGCACTTCTCAGATGAAGAAGTACAAACAGCAAATAAACACGTAAAAAAAGTTCAACAGCACTGGTCATTGGAGAGATGCAAATGAATGTATCACTCAGATTCCACCTCAGCCCAGAAAGGATGGCTGGTTTTATGAAGACAACTAATGACAAATGCTGGAGGGGCTGTGGACAAAAAAGGAACACTTCTTTACTGTTGGTGGGAATGCAGGTTGGGACAACCTCTATGGAAGTCAGTGTGGAGTTTCCTCAAAAAGCTAGGATTGGAAGTCCCATTTGACCCAACTATCCCCCTGCTGGGTATCTCCCAAAACAAACTAAAAATATCTTATCACAGCGATATATGTTCATTCCTGCCCAATTCATAATTGCTAGATTGTGGAAGCAGCATAAATGTCCCTTGACTGAAGATGGATAAAGAAATGGTGGTATTTCTACATAATGGAATATTACTCAGCTATAAAGAACAACAAACTAGACATTTTTGCCCTCACATGAATGAATGCTGAGGATATGCTTCTCAGTGAACTGAATAAGTCACATATATGTGACTATTGTATTGTGGCACTGGTTTGAAGAACTCAAAGAAAACCTATGTGTATATTAAAAAAATTACTTGAGTCAGTTAGCGAAAAGGAAAATGAGAATGCTTATTATTTGATATTTGGATCCAATTTTGCTTCTTGAATTTCATTTTCTTTCTGCTTGAAAAAAATAGGTCTTGAAATCTTTAAAAAATGAAATGAATTGTTTTTCTTTGTGGATGAAGCTTTAGTTTTTGCTGTTGTTTTTAAAATTTTCTCGTTAGACATAAGTTTGTATATGTGCATGCATAAGATGGCTAAAATGATTATACTTTTAAATGTATTGGTTATTGAAAAGGAACAGCTGACACATGTTTACATTAATTTTGCATGCTTATGCCTGTTAGTCTAAACAACCCTTTTGAAGGTAGCAATATGCAATATTGCAACCATTGTCACATTCCTATCATCTTGCTTTGTAAACCTATAATAGTACTGTTTTGGATTTGTAAAAAAATAAAAATAAATAAATAGAATAAATTTCAAAAAAATTGTTGTCATATTGTTTACTGGAAGAGTTGGAATAAAATTAGATTTTTTTAAAGTAGTGTAAGGTAATAATGCAAGTTCATTATTATTCTTTCCTGGATATCTAAACAATTGTATCAAAAACTTATTTTCAATATTAGCAAGGTTAGCAATGTTTATATTTGTTATGTTTTTTGGTCTCCTTTCAGAGATTTTTTTAATCATGATCCATATTTTCATATTTTATGTGGTAAATAAAATAGGAAATAGGTTTTTAAAATCATGATCCATATTTTCATATTTTATGTGGTAAATAAAATAGGAAGACAGATATTTACCACATACAATATCAGATATGATTTTTTTGTAGTAAATATTAACAAGTAATGTCAGATATCTTGGTATATTCTTGATATTCTTTGGGTGTTTTTTTAATTTTTGAATTATTTTAAGTAAAAAAATCACAAAATCATCATTTGAATTTATAATGTATCTATAGAATGACTTCAGAGAATTAATAAATTTACAATATAGAATTACCCTGGCAAACTACTTGATGTTCTCTTGTTGAGCATTAGTGATGATACTGAAGTATGTATTAAAAATTAGTATCTTGGAGTGTGCCCTCACTAGCTGCACAGAGGATCAAGCATACTCAGCCCAGTGTCCCAGTGCAACCCATCTGGGAATGCTCAGACAGCCTCTCAGGACACAGAGGTACAGAGTCAGCCCTAACCCAGAGCATGAGTGCTGCTCATCAGGGAGCAGCCAGTATAGCTGCAGGACCTTGGAGAACTTAAGCTCTGTCCATTAAAGCACAATGTGTGAGCTTCATTGTTCAGGGGTGTGGCCACACAGCAGGCCCTAGAGAGTGTGATCCCTGCCCAACCAGGAGCAAGGACCTGACACTATATGCCTGGGAAATGCCCATGCTTGCCCTGTGCTCCAGAGGCTCTGAAATGCTCGCAGCCAGACTCAAAGTCCTGGTGGTGCCACACTCTGGGGAGCTCCGCCTAGTTGCCTGGATTCTGGGGATTCCAACCCCCACCCAGTAAGGTGGAGGGTCCAGTGTCACGCTCCAGAAGTATGCACTCAGTAGCTGCACAGAGGATCAAGCTCCACCCAGCCTAGCATCCCAGTGTGATCCATCAGGGGAATACCCGGCCAGCCTCTCATGGCACAGAGGTACAGAGCCCAGCCCAGCCCATAAGACCCGAGCTGCTCATCAGGGAGTGGCCAGCATAGCTGAAGGACCTTGGAGAACTTGAGCTCTGTCCATCAAAGCACAAGGTGCAAACTCCATTGTTCAGGGGTGTGGACGCTCAGCAGGTCCTACAGGTTGTGAACCCTGCCCAACCAGGAGCAAGACCCTGGCACTATATGCCTGGGGCACACCTGGGCTTGCCTCACACTCCAGAGGCTCTGAATTCCTTGCAGCCAGACTCAAAATTTGTCCATCCTGCGTCCCAGAGTAGCCCAACAAAGTACATCACAGGAACATGCGGCCAGCCTCACAGGCCACAGAACACAAGGGTCCAGCGCCATAATCTGGGGGTGTGCCCTGGCTAGCCACAGGGATATTGGAAGATTGAAGCTCTACACAGCTCAGTGTTCCAGTGCAATCAATTGAGAGGCTGCCTGCCCAGCCACATAGGTCCTAGAAGAAAATGACAAAACAAAAAAGCAAGAGGCAGTCTCAATCCACCAGCCCACTGAGAACAAACTCAAGAGACACTGAAATGGAAGACACTGAACTTTCTGAAATGCTAGCAAATGAAGTAAAGAAAAAACTCCTTGAAATTATAGAGAAACTTAAATCAGAAATAATCACTTGGCTAAAAATTGAAATGACAATCATTATGAAAGAAGTACTGTGTGTATCTAAAGATCAAGATAAAAAAATAGAAGAACATAAGAAAAGGATGGAAACTTTGAATGATCAAAATAGGACACAAATAGAATGTATGAAACAGATTAAAAGGGAAATTCAGGAAATGAAAAATTCCATAGAGAGTTGACAAAACTGCTTGAATGAAGCTGAGGATAGAATCTCAGACCTTGAAGACAGAATGGAAGCTTATGATCATGAAAGAAAATATCTCTTAAAAATAACAAGGAACCAAGAAACAACAATTCAACAGCTGCAAGATGATGCCAATAGAAATAATATAAGATTAATAGGCACCAATGAAAAAGCAGGGTTCAGTACTAATGACCTGCAAAGACCATTTGCAGAAATAAAAACAGAAACTTTTCCAAACATGGGAAGAGAATCTGATATGCAGGTAAGTGAGGCATACAGAATCCCAACTAACCATAACCAAAATAAATCTTCACCCAGACATATAATAATTAGGGTATCAGAAATACAGCATAAGAACAAAATACTAAACACTGTCAGAGAAAAGAAATAGATCACCTATGAAGGAAATCCTATCAGAATCACAGAAGACTTCTCAATACAAACCTTTAAGTCAAGAAGAGCTTGGAGTGAAGTATTTCAAACCATGAAAGAAAACAACTTTCAACCTAGATTGATGGATTCTGCAAAGCTATCTTTAAAAATTGATGGAGAAACAAGATACTTCCATGAGAAAGAACAACTGAAGAAATTTATGGCCACCAACCAACACTACAAAGTGCTGAAAGACACTCTAGAAAGAGATAAAGAGAGCTACAATCTTAAGAAAAACAACAAAAGGAAACCACTAAGCAAGGCAAATAATTAAACAGAAAATGCAGAAAAACCAACAACAGAAAGATATCATGACAGGGATGAATCAGTACATATCAGGTATATCAATCAATGTAAATGGTCTCAAGTCACCAATAAAAAGAAACAGACTAGCAGAGTGGGTTAAGAAACAAAATCCAAGAATATGCTGTATACAAGAAACATTTGACTTAAAAGGAAATTCACAGACTAAAAATCAAAGGCTGGAAAACAATACTTCATGAAACAGGAAACCAGAAAAAAGCAGGGGTAGCTATTATATCTGCAGACAATATGAACCTCAAACCGAGAATGATCAAAAGAGATAAAGAAGGTCACTACATACTTGTTAGGGGAAAACTTCAAGAGGAAGAGATTACAAATCATAAATATATATGCACCGAATATGGGAGCACAAAACTATTTATGACAATTCTTAATAGACATGAAAAACCAAACAAACAATAATACAGTTATAATGAGGGACCTTGACACCCCACTGTCACAGAGAGACAGATTAAGCAAACAAAAAATCAGCAAAGAAATAACAGAACTGAATCAAACTTGTGAACAAATGTACCTAGTAGATGTGTACTGAGTGCTTCACCCATCAACATCAGAATACACATTCTTCTCAGCTTCACATGGGTCATTCTCTAAAGTAGATCATATACTGGTCAACAAAACATGCTTAAGTAAATGCAAAGGAACTGAAATACTTCCATGCATATTATCTGACCATAGTGCAGTAAAATTGGAAATGAATGACAAAAAAATCCCACAGGAACCCCATGAACACATGGAAATTAAATAATACTCTCCTAATTAATCAATGGGTCACAGAAGAAATTAAAGAATAAATTAAGCAATATCTACAATTGAATGAAAATGCAAATACGAATTACCGGAACCTATGAGACACAATGAAAGCAGTGCTCAGAAGGAAATTTATAGCACTAAACTCCCACATCAAAAAATGGAAAGAACACACATAAACAACTCAATGATGCACCTCAAACCTCTAGAAAAAGAAGATCAAACCAAGTCCAAAGCCAAAAGAAGGGAGGAAATTATCAAGATCAAAGCAGAAATTAGTGCATTTGAAACTAAGAAAACAATACAAAGAATTAATGAATCAAAGAGTTGGTTCTTTGAAAGAATAAATAAAATTGATAAACCCCTAGTCAACCTTATCAAAAAGAGGAAAGAAAAAACTTGGATTCATGTAATAAGAAAAGAAAATGATGAAATCACTACAGACCCTGTGGAAATACAGAAGATCATCAATATCTACTTAGAAAACCTTTACTCACATAGATTAGATAACACAGAAGAAATGGACAGATTCCTAGAAACTTATGAATTACCAAAGCTGAATGAAAAAGATCTAAAACTGCTGAATAATACAATTTCAGCTAATGAAATTGAAAATGTAATTAGAACCTTACCAACAAAAAAAATCCCAGGTCCAGATGGATTCACTGCTGAATGCTACAATATATTTAGGAATGATTTAATGCCAACACTCCTCAAACTCTTCAATGAAATTGAAAGGCAAGCAAGTCTCCCTAACTCACTCCTGGAAGCAACTATTGCCCTAATACAAAACCCAGAGAAAGATCCAACCAAAAAAGAAAATTACAGGCCAATCTCCCTAATGAACATAGATGCAAAAATACTGGCAAATAGAATACAGCAAGTTATCAGGAAGAGTATACACCGTGATCAAGTGGGATTGATTCCAGGAATGCAGGAATGGTTCAACATATGTAAATCAATAAATGTAATATACCATATCAACAGGGCCAAGGACAAGAATCGCATGATCATCTCAATAGATCCAGAAAAGGCTTTTGACAAAACCCACCACCCATTCATGATAAAAACCCTACAGAAAATCCGCATAGATGGTCTCTACCTCAACCTGATAAAAGCCATATATCATAAACCAACAGCCAACATCTTACTAAATGGACAAACACTGAAAACTTTCAACCTAAAATCAGGAACAAGACAAGGATGTCCATTATCACCACTTCTATTCAATATAGTTCTGGAAATATTATCCATAGCAATTAGACAAGAGAAAGAAATAAATTTATTAAGGATAGGAAAGGAAGAAGTAAAATTATCACTCTTTGCAGATGATATGATACTCTACATACAAGATCCCAAAAAATCCACTGAAAGACTTCTAGTTGTAATAACTCAATTCAGGGATGTTGCTGGATACAAGGTCAACACTCAAAAATCAATAGCATTTCTATACATGAAAAACAAAATCACTGAAAGAGAAATAAGGGAAACCACACCCTTCTCTATAGCATCCAAAAAATGAAACACTTAGGAATCAATCTAACAAAGGAAGTAAAAGTTCTATACCATGAAAATTACAATATTTTGAAAAAAGAAATCGAAGAGGATTTCAGAAAATGGAAATATATTCCCTGTTCATGGATAGGAAGAACAAACATCGTGAAAATGGCCATTCTCCCAAAATTATTATACAGATTCAATGCAATCCCAATCAAAATACCACTTGCATACCTCTCTGAGCTGGAGAAACTATTACTAAAATTAATACAGAACCAAAAGAAACCTAAAATAGCAAAGGCAATTCTGGGCAATAAAGGTAAGGCAGGGGGCATCACGATCACCCACTTGAAACTATATTACAAAGCTACTGTGATAAAATCAGCATGGTCCTGAAATAAAAACAGACCTGAAGATCAATGGAATAGATTAGAAGATACAGCCACAACTACAAATACACTTAACCACCTCATCTTTGACAAAGAGGCCAAACATGTACATTGGAAGAAAGATAGCTTCTTTAACAAATGGTGCTGGAAAAACTGGCTTTCTATATGCTGTAAACTAAAACTAGATCCATGTCTATCACCATGCGCTAAAATAAAGTCAAAATGGATCAAAGATCCCAATATTAAAAGAGAGACACTGGATTTGTTGAAAGACAAAATAGGTAAAAATCTGGATGACATGGGAGTAGGCAGAGAGTTCATGAACAAAAATCAAACTTCACAACAAACACTTCCCATAATCAACAACTGGGTTCTCATCTTACTAGAACTTTTTGCATATCAAAGGATATCTCCAACAGAGTGAAAAGAAAACCCACAAACTGGGAAAATATCTTAGTCAATTATCCATCAGACAAAGGACTTCTATCTAAAATGCATAAAGAATTAAAAGAAATCAGGCCCCCAAAATATAAGAACCGAATCCAAAAATGGGCATCTGAGATGAATACACACTTCTCAGAGAAAGAAATACAAATGGCAAATAAATATATGAAAAAATGTTCAACCTCAGTGGTCATTCAGGAAATGCAAATTAAAACAACACTGAGATTACATCTTACTCCAGAAAGAATGGCCAAGATTAAAACATCAACCAATGACAAATGCTGTGGGGTAAAAGGAACTCTACTCCACTGTTTGTGGGAGTGTAGACTGGTGCAACCACTGTGGAAAGCAGTGTGGAGATTCCTCAAGAAGCTAGGATTAGAGATCCTATTTGATACAGCTATCCCACTTCTGGACATTTTCCCAGTTAAATTGAAAAAAATCATACCATAGTGATATTTGTGTACTCATGTTTATAGCAACCCAATTTATAATAGCCAAATATTGAAAACAACTCAAGTTCCCATCAATTAAGTAATGGATAAAAAGATGTGGTATTTTTATACAATGGAGTACTACTCAGCTATCAAAAAAGATTGCATTGTGGCTTTTATAAGAAAATGGACACAACTTTAGACCATACTCATAAGTGAGATAAATCAAAACCACATATTTGAAAACCATATTGTTTCCCTAGTGTAAGAAACTGAAAAAGTATATATGATCCAAAATCTACAATAAATAATGTGTAAACATAAGAAACCACTCAAAGAGCAAAAGTAATTGGGAAAGGGAAAAGGAGGAAAGAAGGAAGGGAAAAGGAAAAATACAAATCTGTATATATGTATATGTAAGATAACTAAAATGACTATGCTGATGAATGTATTAGTTATTGAGAAAGAATGGTTAATACTCATATGATTGGATCAATTTTACATGTGTGTATCTGTTAATGTAAACAACCATGCTGATGGTAATGATACGCAATATTGCAACCATTGTCAAATTCCTATCATCTTATTTTGTATACCTAGTGTTGCTGTTGTTGATTTGCTGTTGTCATTTGTTTGTCTCTTTTGCTTTTTGTCTTCCTTTTCTGTGTCATTTTTCTCTTAAATGAAAAAAAGTATCTTTTTTCACTTGTCTGAAAAATTTACCAGTAGAGACTAAATTTACTAAAGCTATTTTTGTTTTACAAAATTTTTGATGGATGATTTCAAATTGTGGATAATTCGAGTTGTATGTACAAGATACAGTAGTCATAAACAGTCACCCTAAAAATGTAAGTCTTATAAAAAGATAAATTGTCTACCCAAAAGTGTTTTAGACTAATCTGTTACAGTTCTTTGCCCTGCCTTGGGAGCCAGAACTGAGTAGGTCAGCTAAGGAAGGGGTGTAAAGTCCCTCTCACACTGCTTGTTTCACAGGCACAGTAAAGTTGAGAGGCAGAGAGGGGTGAGCAGAGAAAAGCGATTGACAAATACAAAACAAAGCCCCCTATGCTTAAAAATTCTGTGTAGATGATTGCTGTGGCTGCTTGTACAGAAAAATGACCAGAAGCAAATAGATTATTGGTTTATATATATGAAGAATTGTATTGCCAAGAAAAGAAAACATTCTGACCTGCAAAACCTCAAATTCTTCAACCTATAAAACATAAGCAGGAATTAGATTAAAAGCAGTCATTCTTCCTCCAGCTGAAAACCTATCTATGGATTTTGTTTCTGATAATTCTAGATAATTTTTAGGTGTTATCATTTCAAAGGCTTCTTTTTCCTAATATTTGTTTTCTTTTTCAGTGACTTTGATTATTCAACATTTAGTCTATTATTTCCATGAATCATACCTATAATACATACTGGCTCTTTCTTTTTTATTTATTTATTTATTTATTTATTTTTAATTTTTTTGCGGTACTGGGGATTGAACTCACAACCTCGCGCCTGCCAGGGCAGGCGCTTAAGCCACTGAGCCAAACTCCCAGCCCTACTGGCTCTTTCTATATTTAAATTTCTCTAAGTTTCATTTCAGTTTGTCATGTAAGCCAACATTTTAGTCATGTGTACATTTTCAATGTGTGTAATCTGCTGTAAATTTTAATGTTTCAGGAATTTAAAAATTACTTTTTGTTTTGTGTTTCTATGTGCAAAATGCTATCCAAAGAATTTTTAAATAAAATACACCTTTATAGAATCGATTTTCCTTTACTCAGTTTTATTCCTTCTTCTATTTCCTATATACTTATTTAATATGAGATAATTAATAAGAGGTTTAAATAGTTGAGGGGCTAAACATGAGGTTTTATATTTTTCATTTTGCCAATTTCTAAAAAGATAAATTCAATAGCATGGTCCTTATTTTATTGTTGTTTGTTTTCTAAATCTGGCAGCCATAGACTAGTTCAAGGTTAAGCATGATTTATGTGATTAATGATCAAAGAAAAGATGTCATGCAGGAAAAAAATGGGTCGTTATAAAAGGTTTGCATAATTTCAACATCATTGAAACTCTCTGGTAGATTTGCAGCATTCAAGGTACAGAGATGATTCTGTTTGTGGTGCAAAATGGCTACACTGGTGTCTTGGTAGAGTATGAATCACACTGAGACACATTTGAAAACCAGGAGACCATGTAAGGAGGTCAGTGATCATCTTGGTGAGGGATAATGATGGTTTAATTTTGGGAAATGATGAAAGGAACACAAAGTGTTACCAATTGTGAGACAAGTGCTGCCACTCAATTGAACCCAAAGTGCTGGATGAGAAGTGTAGTGGATTGACAAACTGGTGGTCAACTTGTAACATTGATTGAACTGAATCAGTGTGTTGATTGAACTGAATGAGTGTGGATGGCCCACCAGAGGATTGTTGTCAACATAAAAAAGAGAACTAGAGAGGAAGAAGTCATGTTGTTGGTTCTTCTGGGTGTTGTTGATTCTCCTGTTGCCATTGGTTCTCTTGGAGGAGTTTGTAAAGCTTCTTTCCTGATATGAACTTGGCTGTTCTCATCTACAGAGGAGCCCAGGACCTCCTTTTTGCTAAGAATGGCTGTGGTTCACCTTGGGAGAGCTCTTGTCCTTACTTTGAGCATTGCCTCCTGGCTGTGGTGGGGAAGATGGTGTGGTGCTCAATCTCCTGAAGAAGCTAGTCACACTGACTTCCTGATATGAACTCAGTTGTTCTTATCATCAGAGGAGCTCAGGACCTCATCTCTAAGAATGACTGTAGGACTTTTTTGGGGAGCTCTGGTCATTACTTTGAGCATGGCTTCCTGTCTTTAATACAGATCCATCAGACTACAGCACAGGTCCTTCATCCTGCTGCATAGACTTTCTAGATTCCACCACTATCTTTGAAACTTCACAGAGCATATCTGTGAAACGGACTTGCAAGAAACATTATTGTGGGCTCTTGGCCTTCAGTTGGACCCATGGGGGGCATTGGCATTGGCTCTAGGTCTTCAGCTGGACTAATGAAGGACATTGCCATGAGATCCAGACCATCAGCTAGATTCTTTGGGTTTTAGCATGTGGCCAGATTTCCTGCACTTCTTATATTTGACTCTTTGTGTGACTACTATAAAATAATACTATGAATTATTTGTCCTGAATTAAATTGTTTTGCCCTGCTGGGTTTTGGACTTGCTTGGGTCCCAAACCTTTGTATTCTCTTTCTTGTAACTTTTGGAATGAAAATGTTTATCTTTTGCCATTGAATGTTGGAAGTGTTTAACTTTGTTTTCGTTTGTACAGGGGTTTTCAGCTAAGGGTTTGCCTTAAATCTGAGAGGAAACTTTGGACTTGGACTTTGCAGCAATGCTAAATCTATTAGGCTTTTGGCAGTTCTTACAAATGGACTAAATGTCTTTTCCATAAAGGTATATACATTAGTCTTTGGAGGGGTCACTGGTGGAATGTTATAGTTTGTGTCTGGATATCCCCACAAAACCTCATGCAGTCATGGGTGGCAGACCTTTCAGAAGTGACTGAATCTAGACTTTCTGAATGGTTCATTGTCTACTGCTGGGAGTGGCGGTGTGAGAGCTGTACCCACCCTGGAGCAGGTAACCTGTGTACTATATAATGGAGAGAAAGAGTCTTGCTTCCTTCTCCCTTTTGCCCTTTTGCTCTGGTCACTTTTGGTATCTGCCACAGCTGCCATGAATGTTTGTTCCTCAGCCACGCCACCCTGCCTTGAAGACAGCTGAGGACTGAAACCTCCACAAACTGTAAACTAAACAAACATTTCCTTCCTTCACTTTGGGCACCAGGTATTATATCTCAGCAGTGAGAGAAAAGCAACCAAAACAAGACGATAAAGAAATACATAGTTTTGACAGAGTAAGTAAGAGATTCCAAACGTCAAGACTTAGTGTGTAGGCAGTGAGCAAGAATTTTCTTTCCTCCTGAAAAAAAAATAACTCTGGGAAGTGGTTTTTTGTAATAAGGAATTAAAAGTATTAGTGAAGTTGTTTCTATGTCTGTAACATTTATTGTACATGGAAGACTAGCAAGAATATTAGTACATTTCTTCTGAGTTCTATTTTCTATCCACTACAACAATGCCTAGGAATATGTTGTATTTTGTCAGCTCATAAACATCTCTCTAGAAGCTAGATGTTTAAACTTTAGTACCATTTTGCAATACAACATTTTCTCATTTTCATTAACATTTCCTTTCCTTAAAAAGATTTTTATCAGTAAATGTGCTATTAAATTTTCTTTCATGAAGATTTTGTCATTTCAAGAATTCAAATTTTTAAAAAGTATTGATATTTATGAATAATAAAATTTAAACAGAGGAAATAGCATTTGCTTACCCTACATACAATACCTAATGTATTTTTAAATTTTCCTTTTTGCACACATTTATGAATGTAATTTCTTATGGTTTTACCTGATGTCACTAACTTGGGGGAGCAAATCTCTCTCCAATGAAGAAGGCTTGTGCATGAGTAAAACACACTGTGCTGCTAAATCAACCATATTTAATCACTAAGAACAATTCTTTCATTTTCTTTCTTTTCATTGTCATCTCCCTCTAGTTATTTTGCCCTTTAAATTATTTGAATGTAAAGTTGATAGCATGAACTTCAAGAAACATTAATGTTCAGCTAACAGTTATATTTTCTAAATAGAATAATTCATTTCAAAAATTTAGTAATGTCAACTATGAGAATATTTGAAAAATTCATCAGTACAGCATAAAAGTAGTACACATTATGGTTTCATTTATACTTCATAAAAGATGATTTTGACATATATATAAAGCTCATGTATGTAGTCATTCGAATATTAGTGTCATTTTGAAAAGGAGATAAAATTCATGTAAAAAGATAATATCAGATATGTCATAAAATTAATGAATAATAAAATGAATTATAATGTCTCCATTACTCACCATTTTCCCTAGAAGGCTAATGTTAAAAATGTCTTTATATCTCCAAGAAATTTGGATTACCTAGATGTGATAAATATTTTGCAATTGGTTAAGCATCACATAACAATAATATATACCACATATTTTGAAAATATTTTATTAAGATGGATTTCTCTAGTCAGAATTACAGGGAAAAAAATTGTTACCCATTATTGTTATTCAAAATCTTTGTACTATTTTCACTACTACCAGACAAGTTTGGGCAAGTTCAGGGTGGTAGAGCTAGACACTACTACCCGAAATATGTCAAATAACTTTTTCATTATCATTTTTTCACTTAGTAAGCAATACGTCATATCATCTCTGTGACTTTAGAAATAAAATGGTAACTTACTGATTTCCATATGCATTTCTTTAATGTGTTTAAATAAGATAAATTCTTATATTGTAATTAGTCACATTTTCGTCAAAAAAGGGGTCGTTTCTTAGACTCTTGATTATAAGTAAGTATCATTATTGGCAGTTAATAATTAGAATCTTACATTTTAATATGATATGTGTCCTTTGATGATCATGTAGCATTTGTTGAAAATATTTCCCAAGTTTCCTGTTAGCCTTCAATTTTTCTGTAAACAAAAAAATTTGTATCAGTTTTTCCTGACCTATAGATTTCTCTTATTTACCTTCAAATTGCCTAATATCCCTTTGTAAAAAAAAAAAATTCTGTAAATTTCAATTAAAAACCAATTATTTGTTAATCATTTTTTGTATGAGTGACTTGATTTTTAATATGAATTCAGTTGTGGTTTTTGTCTTTTTTCTGTTTACAGAAGGATAATAATGAACACTTGATTTAAATTTTATCTTTAAATAATGTGTCACTGGACATTTTTAATATCAAAACTAAAATTAAAAAGATATTTTGGTCAATATGGAATTTATTCTAATTATTTATTGCAAATAGACTAAAAGCACATCTGATTAATTAATATAGTGGTTATTTAATCATCAGTGTCAGCTTCCCAAGTAATAAGATTACAAAATCTCATAGTCTACAAGACTAACAGCGCCCATAACTTTTAAAAGGGTTTTGTATCATACAACCAGATGTCTCTGTGATTCAGCAAAGAAATCTGAGAACTGTCACAATTCTTTTAGATCTTTTAAAATTCTACTTGTTCCATTATGCACATTTATTTTTTCAGTTTCAATTTTGGCACTTATTTATACTATATACAGAGATGAGTTTTACATAAAATTATGACATCTAATATTAGACTCCATTAGCTTAAAATCTGATGTGTGCTTTGTCAGAATATACCTAACATCTTTCTTATTTGGTGAGTATTATTCTTATTTGGTAAATATTAAAACTGAGATGCAGAAAAACATAAGAATTCACACAGTAAATGATAGTACAGTGTCACTCAAGACCTTTACACCCTAGGATTCATTAACAAATCTGTTTAGTATAAAATGAAATATCAAAATATCAACTAGCCAAAATAGTAGTTAACATATAACCTCCTGGAATTATTAACATTTAAAATTTTCAAGTTCTGTAAATCATGGTACAATTGTAGAATGAAACTTAACGTCTTCAGATATTTCCATTTCTTTCATAAAGCATGCTTACTTAAAAATTTTTCTCTTTGTTAAAAAGATGTTTCAGCTGACATTATGAACCCATTGGTCTTCTGACACTTGAAAATTTCATATAAATCAACCCTACACCTTATCTAGCAATACTATCAATAAATAAGATGCTTTATGAATATCAAAGACCTCAAAATATATTATTACTTCCATGGTTTCTTTAATGAAATCAACATATATTTTTTACTGTATTAGTTAAAATTATATTTAATATATATAGCATATATAATTTAAGATAGTAATGTGAATTTATATTGTTTCGTTGAGTACAAAATATATTGGTCACATATAATGTGCTTTTAAATAGCTATCAAATATTCAGATAAAAACATGGGTATTTTTAAAATCTACTGATAAAAGTTATGTAGAAGTAAAGAACTGTGGTTATTATCACCCATCTATTGTCACATAGCAGCTAACTAGTGATTAAATCAGTACAGATGCTTTCAGATATACAACACTGCTTCACTGAGAACTCTGACCTCCACATGTCATCACACAGCTATTTCATTATCAGCCAAGTTGCGGGAAAGCATCGAGTATTTTTGAACTTGAAAAGTTTGACTAAGGTTTTATGTATTTTACAACTTTGATTTCTTGTATCTCCAATACGCACTTCAGAATATATGAATCTATTGCCCATTCTTCTCCAAATGCTTGTAAATAAATCGTAGCTAGTAATTTTACTGTGTGTTACATTGGCTAGTTAAATTAATTCCCTAACTTTAGGAAGATATGAAATATGTATAACTCACAGGATACAAAGATAAGCTTCTTACCTAGTATTTGTTGTCAGGGATTTGTTGTTGAATTTTAAAACTAAATGAATGTTAAAAATATTTTCTTTTAAATAATGTTTTCTGCTTCAATGCTCTGCAAAAGCATTGATCTAAAAGTTATAGATGGGTTTATAATGAATTTAAACTGAAGTCCTATTTTCATAGTGTGGAGAAAGCTTAGTCCTACAGAAAAAACATTTTTGGTACAATGTGCTAAAAATAAGGATTGTTGTGTAAATCGCAAGCATGATTTCTAGAATAGCAAATATAACTGTTATTTGAAAATTTTTTGATCTTCTAAATATTACTTAGAAGAAGACTGATTTATTTTATAATCTTCTGTGTTTCAAATATTATTTCTTCAGAATTCATCACTAGAACAGGGAAATTTGTTGTTAACTCAAAAGTGATTCAAAATCAAAAGAATGAAAGTCATCAATATAAATCATAATAGTAGAAACAGGTAGTTAATGCAGTGTTGATAATTTTTTATACCTCTATAGCATGTGTTTTCACATGGTGTTTTAATATGCCAGAGTTTAAATACTGTACATGTGCTTGAGGATTATGAGAAAACTGTACCTCACATATCCAACCAACCTCCCAATTCAATTTTACCTAATAAATACATTTTACTTATTCCTTGTAGTTTAACTGACTAGATAATCAGGTAGTATAATATCTATTTCACAGAGATAGCAACAGATTAACTAGAACATTAATTGGGCAAATGAACACAGTTATATAAAATATATAAAGTGTTCTAAAATACAGTGAATGTTTTGCATTTTTAAAATTGCAATAAGCGACACATTGCCATTAATCTTCAAAATCAATGCCATTAATCTTCAAAATACTTCCCTTCACTTTGAACATACAGTACTTAGCCCATCATTCTTGCCACTTTTGGAAGCAGTTCTGGATTCCTTCTGCCTGAATGCCATTAGTTGTGCTGTCCTGGCTACCTCTGTATGATGTCCTGAAGTGATGCAAAAGATTTGCCTTTCATCTTTATTTTGACTTTGGGCAAGAACCACAAGTCCCTTTGAGTCTGACCCAGCGAATTAAGTAGATGAGGTCACTCCATAAGGTTTTTCTTAGACAGAAATTGCCTTAAATGATTTTAATGAATTCAGGACACTGAGGCAAGCAGAATATCGCAACTGAAGACATGCAAGAAAGAAGGCACTGCATATTTAACAAGATTATACCTACAGCCTAATGCTTGGTATGCTCTCCACTTCAGTTAATTACATTGTACAGAGAGAATAATAATTGACGATTTTGACATTCCTATACAGAAGACATTTTAATTCATATGTCTGATGAATATATAATACACAAAACACATGATATGGAAATATAACATTGCATACATTTATACATACTTTATAAAATAATATAATTAAATGACTAAATAAGATATACTTTGGAATATTAAAATTTGTGCATGTAACCAAAATCAGGAGTCAACATTTGATACTGAAATTCCAGATGTGATTTTAATATCATTAGTTTCAAAAATATTTTTGAAAGCTCTAATTTTATGAAAATTTTTAATGTAAAAATAACATAAATGACTTTTTAATGTTAAAAATAACTTAGAATCTACAAATCTCCATTTAGCTTTGTGGAACAATTACTATACTAATGCTAACTTTCCCATAGTGCTATTAAGTGCAACTTATAAAACATATTAACAAAATTGGGATGCTTTTAGAAAAAACATAATAGTTTTCCTCTTTAATATGATTTTCTTGACTTTAAAATATTTATTTTACTTACATTAAAGTTTAAATTTCTAATACACATTGTTTTACACACATTTCAAATATGTCTTTTCCATATAGTATGAAAGTATAATTTTGATTACTGTACTTTTTCTTCTAATAAAGTGAAAAATACATAGACAAATTTAAATTTTCTTCTTGTTTTAATAATTTAAATAAAATAATATCAAATAATTTTGGAAATAAGATCTGCTAGTTATCTAATAGTTATAGTTTAGATGAATATCATATATCTTTGTCATAATTTATTTAAGACTACAGTCCAATGCATACTTAAAATTTTGCAATTAAGTATAATTTATATATAGAGGTCATTAACATGCTCAGAACTTGTGACTCTTGCATAGGACATTTTCTCTGCTTCCACATCTTATTACCACATCAATCAGAACCTTGTCCTAAGAAATCTCACAAGATACAGACCATGTGAAAAAGAATCTGGAGCAAAGCCCAATACAATGGGGGAGAAAAAACTAAAGAGATATTTCAGCCTGTGACAGATATAGCTACAGAAAATAGTAAGTGCAATATACTTCTTAGATAAAAATAAAACCTGGTAGTGTAATTCAACATACCTCAGTTCTCAAAGCTGACATTTAGAGACTGCATCAAGGTAATACAATATAACATTAAATGTGTGCATCAAATATACCTGTGCATGTGTGAATTACTTAAACAAATAAAGAAATCTGTAAAACAATGTGACTAAACCATTTAAAAAAGCGTACTATTTTACTTTCTGCTGTCACCTGCTAATAAACATACAATATAGCTTATAGAAACATATGCTTTTAAGACTAGTTTTTTAAATTTCAAGAGATTTACACATTTCTTAAAATGTCTTGCATAATCATAGATTACATTTAACCTTCCTTTGTTTATCATTAGGGAAATTTCCCTTAATGTAAGCAAGATAAAAATCCAGATAGTATTGCCATATCATTACTCATTCCTCCCATCAATTTATTTAAAAAACAAAATTAAATGCCAGAGTATCCTCTTCCCCTCACAAACTATAAAACCATGTGACCAATAAAGGAAAATCAAAAGATAGCAGAATAAAATAAATGAATTGTATGTAAAAATTGAAAAGACAAAAAAATGTGATTTCAAAACATAAGTAAAAATGTACCTTCTTATCAATTTAAATAATACCTTCACCTTCTCCTTTAAAATCCTTGCAGTATCTTTGTCTCATAATTTCTATCTCCTTGACTATTTCTGATTCTCCTTCACTTACCTTAATTTTCTCCTACATCCGTGTATAGGATATGCTATGTACCCCCAAGTCCTCATACTTTTGATGGGGCTGAGTCTGATGCTTGTGATCAGTTTGTTGTCTAGCACCAGGATTAATGACGTGACTGCTACACCCGCCCAGGGGTGGAGCTGAGATACAGTATAAGGGAAGGCGGGTCTTCCTGTTGCTTGCTTCCCGGCTTCCACCCTCTCTCTCGCCAGTGCGGATTGCGGCTTGCAGCTGCCATGAACTGTAGCCCCGTCATCCCATGCTGCCTTGGAGCCCACTTTATGGACTGAAACTCCTGAGAAACTGTAAGAATAAACCTTTCCTTCCCTCACTTTGGGCGTCAGGTATTTTGTCTCGGCAATGAGCAAAAAGTAACTAAGACAATCGGTTTTCAGTTATTTAACTAAAAATAATAGCACAATAAAAAATCATATCTTGAAAGTTAGTGCTACTTTGTGCTTAACTTTCAGTGTTAAAACAGGGAGATAACTTAACTTATTTAGGTGTTTGTAGAGAAACACCCAAGCAAAGGATGCTGTACTCTTAAGATATCAAAGAGAAATATCTTTCATCTGGAAGGAAAAAATTATATTGACATATTAAATATAAATTGTTTACAAAATTTAATCATAAATTTGTAGTTTGGATTCTATTGCAGAATATTTACTTTAAAGTGGACAGAATTATCTTTGCACCACAAAAAATTAGAAAATAGTTATAAACCATAAAAGTCAGCATTATTGGATCTTCAAGAAATTACATCAAATCAAGGTTACATATATTAAACATAAAGCATGTTTATGATTTATTTATTATAACCATATATTTCTATTTGTTCATGTCCGTGAAATATATATGAGATCTGGAAATGAATTAGTTATGAATCACTGTCTATTGAGTGAATGCTAATGCTATCATTATTGATTTTTTTAGACTTTTTCTTCGAATTCTGAAGAAAATGTCTCTTAATTTGAAGGTAGCCTTGTTATTACATAAACTTCTATGAAATAACTTTTATGTAATTAGCCAGTCTAGTCTACTAGATCTTTGAATATATAGGCTGAGCATACACTCTAAACTTTATATTTATTTTACAGGCACAGCTCATCGGTTTCCAAATCAAAGATCCTGCTCCAGAACGCTAGTATCTTCTAATCATCAAAAATCCTCAATCAGCCAAGAAAGTAAGATTCAAAATTCTTACCTTTTTGGTGAAAAATCTCATCAAATTATTGATCTTGTCTTTGGTGATTTCTCCTTCTGGTAATATTTTGTGCATTTCAGATCAACTCTTCTGCTGAGAATGATTTTATAATCTTGTAGAATGATTTTATAATCTTCACAAAATACAGACAGAGAATATATGTGAATGAAAGTCAAAAAAAATGAGTGAAAATTTTAAGGTACTGGAAAGTTTGATAGGAGGAAAATACAGAATTGCATTCATGAAATTTGAGACCTCTTTTTCCTTTGAAATGGCACAGATTTAAAAATGGGGGCAATAACAATAAGCTGAAAACCTGAGCGCAGATTTGTGTTTTTTCCTGGGATTTTTGAAGACATTTTCATACTGAAGACTTTGTAACATTTCCAAACTGTTGAGTGGAATTTGGAGTTGTACACTTTAGGATGAAAGGTGATACACAAACGTATCAAAATTTCACAAGGACTGAAACTAGACTTCATTCACATTGCTTCAGTGTCCAACTGGGAAAAGTGACATGAGATGGTTCACTGTATCAGGAACCGTTGGCTGCCCAGAAACCATGAACAGTCTCTGAAGGATGCCACACTAACTTCAGATTTGTTCTCTATTTTTCAATAATTAAGATACTGTTTTAGAGGAACACAAAGCTTTGAAATATTAAAAATCAAAATATACCTTAATAGATATTTTAAAAAGGAATTTTCAGACATAAACTTTAAAATAACTGTATCAGTTCAAGATAGACATGTAAGAAAAATGAGAGAATAAGAAGTTGAAGCAAATAGGAATTTGTTAAAATCTCTAGTTATCAAAATTTTCAATGCAATATGATTTTCCACAATGACAAAATGGTTCAGTTATTTACTTAGAGTCCTTCTCTAAATATGTATACACATATTTTAGATATTTATTCATTTTATGTATTGCATATGAAACAAATACAAAATTGTGTAGTATATATGTAAATACATAATGCATAATAAAACAGTTTATATGTATCTAGCATAATGTACATATGTGTGTACATTTGCTATATAGAAATATATCTATATATTTGCCTCTCCTCTTACATAAATGTATATGTGCATATATATAAAGAGATAATTAAATATTCATTAGAGTATTATTGAAAGTAGGCCAATTCATAGTCCCATTTTCACAGCATTGTAGAGGGATTTATAATATAATGGAGGCATTTGTTTTTCATTTGCCTATGATTTGATAGTCTAATTTATTAAAAGAGATACTTCAGGCAAACTAATTTGGGCAAAGCCTATTTGAGCAAACAACAATTCATAAATTAAACACCACTCAGAAATGGTGGAGGTTCAGATAACTCTGTCCACACTGTGAGCAGTGAGTTTAATTGGCCAGACACAAAATCAAAGTAGATAAATAACCCAGTAGGCTGAAAATCGCTACCTGCCTCATGTGGCCAGGGTATGATTACCTACTTACCTTATTTGGGCACAGTCTAATAAATTGGCTGCCTGAAACTGACTTGATACTTAGTTATTTGATACATTCCTAAATTAGGTTGGTTTGTTTTTGTACTCATTTAAATTGTTGCTTTTTATGTAGGAGCTAGGACTTCACAGACATCCTCAGACTAATGGCTCCCTGCTTATTTGACAAACATATGCTACAAATATTTGGAATGTATTAAATTGCCACTATGGTTTTAAGGTGTATTTGGAAAATGAACATAATAAAACTTAACGAGACATCAATAATTCCTTCAAGGATTATAAGCGATAAAACTTTTCCTAAAAATCTTGTAATAATTCTCAAGTAGGATAACATGAAGGTATGCAATTCCTAGCCTTATTGTACACTCAAAATACTTAAGATGAACTATCCACGTGATAATAAAGCTTTTAAATTGTATTTTTTTAAAAATGATTTTTCTGTGATAACACTTTGATATGGGTTTATCCTTGGGTCATTCTTCACCAAATTCAATTCATATAATTATCTTTAATTCTTTAGAAAGGCTCATATATTAATATCACTTATATTTTTTTTCCTGTTGACTATTTTGCAAATGCTGATTTGAAATCCATTCTGTGTGGTTTACATTTACTTAAAAAGATTTATAAAAATATTTTTATTCCAATTGTATTTAATATGATCAGGAAAGTTCATAGATAAAAAAACAACTTGAAGAACTATAATTTAAAAGCTTTATTATCACATGGATATTTCATCTTAAGTATTCTGAGTGTACAATAAGGTTAGGAAACTGTCTTTATGCATTCTTACTCACATTCCTCATCAAGAGTGGCTCAAAACTCAGGTGCCTGAGAAGAAAAAAAACAAGAAGAAAAAATTCTAGAGTATATCTGAGATGAAAAGATGAAGTAATACATTTTCATCTATAGATTTCACAGTATTTCCATCATAAAGATTTATTCATACTTCTAAAATACAGATGTCTTTTCAATTAAAACTTTGCCAGTACTGTATTTAACATAGTTATGTAATTTCTGCCCAAATTCAATCCTTTATGTCTCTGATTTGCATTTTAACAAGATCATTCTGGCAGTGGCTTCTGGAGAATAGATTGGAATTCCAAATGTTAATTCAAGAATTTGCACTTGAGCCTGTTGGGATAGTTGAAAGACAGAAATCTGAAGTGACTTGGTTCAATGAAGAGATTACAGGGTTGGACAAATTTCATACAATCAGAGATCTTTTGGATTTGGGTATTAAGAACAGGATAGGGTACAGGGCTCCCTAATGTCTGACTTTGAGAAAATGGAAAGGCTGGGCTGTTGGGGTAAACATGTTAAATTTAAAGAATATCTAAAAAATGAAATTTATTACTCTAAAATTTAATACCAGAGAGAAGAACTTGATGAGCATTGGAAAGAAGAAAATAAAGCTCTTGAGTCTAGATTGATGTGAGAAATATTTTCTTGTTTTAAATTTATTTTAATTGATTCAGAAAAACCTAAAGTTGAAAATATTTATCAAGTACCATGTGATATATCAATATGAACATACATTAGATAATGTTGAAATCAAATAATACATATTTGTTTCCTCCTTTATGGTTATTATTATAATCATTACCTCATTCATTATATAGATTAATGAGTTTCTATGTATTTCTTAAGTTTCACATATTGTGCTTTGTCTGAATCCACCCTCTGCAATACTCTCCTCTGTCATTCCCTAAGTGATAGAGAAATTAAAAATTGTTTCTTCTAGTTTTTGGAAATATGCTGTACACTATCACTATAGTCATGAGGTGAAAATATGCTATACAGTCTCATATCTACTCACCCTGCTGTGCTATCAGACACCAATACTCAATATACCTTGGTACCTGCTTATCAACATTTCCTCATTGTTCTCTCACTATGACTTTTCTGAAGAAAAAATACTTTTCATAGATTATTTCCTTGCTGCTTTCATTTAATTCCATGACTTTTGTAAGGTGAACATATTTTTTGAGTGTCTTTACTGTTTTTTCCAACCTTGCCTCCCATCATCACATGAGCCATACGGGTCATATGTCAAAACAAATCTCTCTCCCTCTCTCTCTCTCTCTATATATATATATATATATATATATACATACACACACACACATAATCTCTACTACTATAACTCTTTGTTTTTCTGGAGAACCCTGATTATAGCAAGTACTAATGATTATTGCTTTATTTTTTTTCAGGAAGTTTTTCAACTTATGTAACAATTGCATATCAATAAATCGCATACTAATAGGTTCTTTTACATGTTGAGGCATCTACAGGTCTTGTCTGATATCATCCAGCAGATTTTTTTTAGATCAAATGTTACAGATTTATGAATACTTGAGATGGTTATGTAAATAGTCAAATGTACTCATTTGAGAAGTAGGCTTGTCTGATGCATGTATTCACACAGTATTACAAATTAATAAGATCTTGTAAGTTTTATGTTAATTAGGTATTGAGTAATATGCACCATAAATACCTACTGAAAATATCTTGAGACTAAATTAGTGATACATATTTTGTTTCTCCTATTTTTATTTAATTAATTGAAAAATGTTGCATTGTGTATTATTTTCCTTCTTTAGCATTACAGAAGTAACGCAAAATGTCATGTCATAATGTTCTTTTTCTTAATTATTATCCTAAACACATTTTACTAAAAATTGTTATATTTTACATATGCTTGTAGAGAATCATATATATATATACATATATATATGATTTCAATTACATATATATATGGCATATATTTCCTTGTGGGACCCATACTCTTCCACAAGTCTTTTTATCAAAATGACTTTTGTTTCACTGCTCTTTATTTGGGTTCTTTATGAATGTTTCTATTCATTTTCAGTTATCAAATTGGCCTACATATTCCATCTCAGATGCAACCTTCCTCAAAAATCATCTTGGAATTAAATTCCTAATGCTTTTTTCTTTTTTTTTCTTCCATTCTCACTCCCTGCTTGCCTTTTTCCTTTTCTGCCTTCCTCATCTTCCTAATCTTTATTTATTTTTAAGGAATCCACTTTGATAAATGTATATCATTACATAAAAAGCCCTCACCAAAATGCAAAACATTTCCTTTCCCCAAAATTCTGTATCCCTTTCCAATCAATCCTCCCAGACTCATTTGAACACTAAGCTGTTTTTTTGTTTTTGGTTTTGCTTTGTTTTGTTTGCAATAGGTGATGTGTGCCTCCTCTAGAGCTTGAGGTAAAAAAAATCATGCATATACACTCCTCAGTACCTTTTCGTTCACTGTAGCATGTCTGAGATCTGTACACGTGATTTTGTGCATCAGTAAGTTATTCCTGTCTATCGCTGAGTAGAATCACATGTTGGTAGGCATTTATTGTGCTTCTAGTTTGGGACCCTTAGGAATAAAGTGGAGAGGAACGTTAAAAAAAAAAGAGAGAGAATATTTACATTGGGAAAAGAAGATATCCCAGAAGTCATTTCACAAAAGCAGTGTTCAATCAGATTGAATTCATCAACATCTTTATTTCCTTACACTAAGATACTGATGGAACTGTTCTGCTGATTTTGGGCAGAACTCATTCTCAGAAGTATAATTATAAAATAAGTTTCAATCAGTGTTAGGCACTATTTGATGCCTCCTCATCATCTGTGCCCCAAGTCATGGCAATGTGTACAAACTTCTTAGATAATACATTTTATAGCTACATCATTTACAGTAGGGAAAAACTGAAAACAACTTCCTTGGAAGCATTTGGCTGAATTTTTTAAAAACTGACTTTATTGTTACTATGTAAATTACCACAGCATAATGTGCAGTCCAACAAATTTTCATTTTGTGTTTTTTCCCATAAGAAATAAATTGGTGTATTTATTTTCGTCAATTGAATTAAATATAATTAGTCTTAAATAATATAATTATGAAGCTTTCTTTCTAAATTAGACCTTTATACTCTTGTACCAAAAACTGTTTGTGATTCTGTGTACAATATCTAAACAAGTGTCATTATGACCTAAAAGCTTTGTGCCTTTTATGTACTTTAGCCTGAAACATTTACTGCTACTATTACATTTTGCAATTACAGTGAAGTGAGGCAGAAAATAGCAGCTCAAAAAATGTATTCAAGTAATGAAGTTGGAACCATTAGTTTCAAGGCTGTTGTTATTTTAGTAAATATTTAATCTTCTTAGCAGCATGGGTTCCTAATTGATCTTTAAGTATTATTGTTCCTGGACATTTCTAATTGACTTCTAATTGCTACATTAAGGCAGTTAGAAAATAAAGTGTAATGGATGGTGGAGACTTCTACAGTACACTAAATCAAAACCTTGCAATAAAATTTAGAATTCATTTTTAATTCTGAAATTTGAAACACAATGTAACAAAGTCCACACGTTCATATCTTTTTAACTCGAGGTGTTCTATCTTGAAGAATAGTGTAGATGATGTATTCTGTTTGTTTTACATGTGCAATTGTTGTGTAATATAAATAAAATAGCTTCTAATAATATTTTTCCTAATTTACAGCTTTTATGTATTTCATTTTCAGCTTTGTTTGTATTTATTTTGAGTCTAATTGTTTGTATTTAGTTTTAATTTGTCTACCTATATTTTGCTTGTGGGAAGAAAAACACTTTCATTAGTTTATTAGGTATTTATTGAGAATCCATGCAAGCAAAGCATGGCAAATAAATATATCACATCCATTGCTAATAATAATTACATAGATGATTGAAGATAACTCTTACCTGTAAAACTAGAGCTCTTTATCATTATATGTGTATTTTAGTTACCAGAAATTTTGCAATCTTAGTTACCTTAGCACCATGCAATTGCTGTAGTTGCTAACACTCTTAAACTATGTTACCCAGAATGTGGCACAGTTTTTAGAGAGTTCAAACTACTGTGACTATGCGGTATTTTGTTTTAGCATGGAAATCATACTTCCAGTGATGAAAATTTTAAAAGAATAAACTTCTTTCAAGAAACCTTAACCATTCTATGGAGAAAAACTGTTCACTTACTTTCAGTAAGGAAGACTTCATTTAATAGACATGGAATATTTTCTCAGAGATAAAGATAACATGAAACTGTACGTTACAGCCCTATCTCTGTGTTTTTATAAAATCTTGGAAAAGACAACCTTTTCAACATTTATCCTTTGGAATTATAAATCCTAAGGATAGAGTACCATGAGGTATGACATATCTACCTGAGAAAAATTACAGCACAAAAGAAATATGAGAGACAACCAGAAACACTATGTACTGGTGATTATGTTTCATTCCTTATATTCTGACGATTCGAACCACTGTGCTTCCCAGTTCCATAAATGAACTCATGAACTTACTCTGTGAAGTTCTGAACTTTTTCTTAATCAACATTTAATAATTAGATATAGTTATGGATTACAATGTGAGAATTCAGCATGCATATAAAATATAATGATCAAATCAGGTATTAAGTAGACATAATAAAACATTGACCCAAAGTCTCATGAGTTCAGAGGAGGAGCTTGTGGAAGGTGATTTGATCCTGAGATCCTGGGGCACTGTACTTATCAGTGGACTGATCTGTTGATGAGTTCATTTGCTTGCTTGAAGAGATAGGTCACTAGATTACACAGCTGGATGGGTGTATTATCTACTTGGTTCTTCCCTTTTCTCTTTGATTCCTTACTGTGATGGAAGAAACAGTTTTTTTTTTTGATTGTTGTTGTTTTTGATTTGTTTTGTTTTTGTTGTTGTTCATTGTTGTCGTTTCTTTTGTTTTGTTTTTTCTCATGCCCCTCCACCATGCCCTTTCTGTCTTGGAGTCAGCTGACTATGCATTCACTAAATTCAGTGAAATTGTGAGCCAAAATAAACTTCTCAAGTTTTGCTTCTCAGGTACTTCATTGCAGTGATGGGAAAGTGACTGAATAAAATGGTAATTACTATTCCCATCTCCTTAACTAGTTTTCATTTATTTGTGTTGGAAAACTTTGCTCTCTTTGTACTTCTTCATGGAATATATAGTAAATCATTTTAAACTTAACTTTTCTGTTACTTAGGATATTAGACTTATTCTTTTTATGTTTCTGTATTTTGGTGTCCGTTATCAAACCTCCCTCACTGCCCCATTTCCTAGCCTTCTGAACTAATGTCTGCTATTCTACTCACTTTCTTCAGCTTTCACATAAAATGAAGACCACATAGCGTTTATCTGTCATTGCCTGATTTATTTCACTTAATGAAATTCCCGTCTGCAAATGACAGAATCATATTCCTTTGCCACGGATGAATAATTGCCCATTGTGTATTTATGTTACTTTTTCTCCATGCATACATTCATCAGTGCAAACTTGTTTATTCCATAACTTGGCTATTGTGAGTAGTGCTGCAAAAATACGGGAGTGTGATTAAGTCTTTGAGAGTAGTGTTTTATACACACAAGATCATTTCATCTGCAAAAAGGAGTGCTTTGACTTCTTTTTTTAATTTTTAAAAATAAAACAGAAAAAAATGTAGAAGTAATACAGAACTTCAAAAAAACAGTAAGCGATCAATACTAGTCAATATATTACATTTATTTTTTGCTTCATATTGCTCTAAAATGGCCAATATTATCTTGAATAAGTTTGATGAAAGAGATATTCTTCTCTTGTTCCTGATACAAGAGGAATCATTTTCAACTTCTCATGTTCAATATGATATGGTCTTTGTTGTGAGTTTGTCATATGTAGTCTTCACTGTATTGGGGTAAAGTTCTTCTATATTCAGTTTGTTGAGAGGTTTTATCATATAGGGATATCAACATTTACCAGCTGGGCATGGTGGCGCATGGCTGTAATCCCAGCACTCAGGAGGCAGAAGCAGGAAAACTGTTGCAAGTTCCAAGCCAGTTTGGGCTACTCTGTCAACTCAAGACCCTGTCTCAAAAAATAAAAAGAAAGAAAGAAAGAAAGAAAGAAAGAAAGAAAGAAAGAAAGAAAGAAAGAAAGAAGAAAAGAAAAGAAAAGAAAAGAAAAGAAAAGAAAAGAAAAGAAAAGAGAAAACACCAAACAATTTTATGGTGTCTATTGATAACTTGGCCTTTATTATTTTGAGTATTATAATACATAAATTGACCTGTGTATAGTGAATCATCACTGCATTTCTGGATTAAAGTTCATTTGATTATGGTATGTAATTTTTAATAAATGGTTGAATTTGATTTTCTAGTATTTTAGTAAGAATTTTATGTTTATGAGGAATACTGTGCTGTGGTTTTCTTTTTTTATGTATCTGTTTCTGGTATGAATATTAGAACAATACTGGCCTAGTAGAAGGAGTCAGGCAGGGATTTCTCCCTTTCAATTTTTGAAAATTGTTTGAGAACTGTGTAAAATGCATTAGGGATGCTATCTAATCCTGAGCTTATCTTCATTGTGAGACTATCTATTTCTGATTCAATCTTTTTTCTGTTAGTTTTTTATGATATTCTATTGTTTTTTGTTTATATACTGGTAGAATCTACTTACACAGAAATTTATCCAATTCTTCTAGGTGTTCCATTTCATTGCATGAAGTTGTTAATAATACTTTCAATGATCAATTGCATTAATAAACCATCCATTATAATATCTTTTAAATTAAATTTATTTTATTTTTATTAGCATATTTTCATACATAATGATCACAGTCATCATAGGGCATTTGTGCCTATACATAATATATCTTAACTCCTTTTTCCCATTCCCTTCCCCTCCCTTGAACTCTTCTTCCCTTCCCCATTTACAAAAGCTTCGTTTTCCATTTTATTTATCCATTTGCTTTTTTAAAATCCCTTTTCCCTTCTTTCCCTTCCCCCTCCCTTGTTCCTCTTCCCATATGAACAAGTTTTTCCTACTTCCCAGTGTAGATGTTCCATTTGACCCTGCTATTCCCCTTCCAGGTACATTTCCAAAACAGTTAAAAGCATTTTACCTATTATTTGCACACCCATGTTTATAGCAGCACAATTTACAATGGCTAAATCTCAGAAGTAGCCTATAAGCTCATCAATGGATAAATCAATAAAGAACGTGATATTTATATACAATAGAGTACTACTGTGTCATAAAGAAGGAAAAACTGGAGATATTTTTAGATAATTGAGTGAATTTAGAGACTAATTTTAAGTGAACTCAGACTCACAAATTGAAGTCTTGCATTGTTTCTCTTGTGTTAGAAACACAAAGTGTGAAAAGGAGGGAAATGGAAGACAGATACAGGGAAGTAAGGAGACCTTACAATGCCTTTTTATCTCCAATGTCATTTGAGTTTTTTTTCCTTTTTTCTCTTGGTTAGTCCAGTTAAAAGTTCATATGTTTTACCCTTTCAAACATTAATTTTGTGTTGCATTCTTTTACAATATATTGTTTTTAATTTTTTCCTGCTCTGATCACTAGTGTGTAGGAGTGTGTGTGTTATTTAAATTGGGTTTGTTCTTTTGTATTTCTTGAGTAGAATGTCTAATTATTTGAAATCTCTCATTTAAAATGTAGACATTTATTATTATACATTTCTCTCTTAGTACTACTTTTTCACTATACTATAAATGCTGGCACATTATGTTCTGTTTTGCATTTTATTTCAAGAGTCTACTAAAATTCTACTTTGATTTATGAATTTCTTTTTTATTTGGGAACATGTTGCTTAACTTCCATCCATTAGTACCAGTTCCATGATGACTTTTGTTTTGAGTTCTAGCTTTATTCCTTTTCAATCAAAGACACGATATAATTTAAAGAAAAGTACTCTGTGTTGATGAGAATAATTTGTACTCTGCAGCTACTGAAAAAAGTGCTCTGTAATAGTGCATCAGGTTATTTTAGTCTACAGTACAGTTGATGTTTCTTTCTTATGTTTTTTTTGATAATCTGTTCATTGTTCAAAGTTATATGTCGATGTCCATAACTATTATATATGACACAGTATGTATATCTTTCCATTTATAGCTAGTAAAATATGCCTTATATAATTTGATGCTCTGCTGTTGGGTTATACATATATATAAAATTTCCTACTGCTGAATTGCATCCTTTATCTATACACAAGATCTTCTTTGTCTCTTTTTACAATTTTTGCTTAATGTCTATTTTAAGTGACAAATATAGTGCTCAGCTATAGTTTCTATTTGCATATCTATTTTTCCAACCTTTCATTTTTAATCACCATGTGTTTTAGTGATTGTGTTGTAGGCAGCACATCTTTGGGTCTTCTATTACCCATTTAGCTGGACTAAGTATTTAATTGGGGAATTATTTATATTAAATATATTTATTAGCTAAGAATATAACCCTGCCATTTTATAAATTTTAAGTATTTTTATATATCCTTTGTTCTCTTGTGTTTATCTTTTGAGTTTTTTTATTTTTGTTGTTATTGTTGTTTAGTGATAGGAACTGATTCTTTTCTCTCATTTGTGTATCATCTGTATTAGTGACTTTTACAATTTTACATATTTTCATTTTGGCAGTCATAGTCCTCCTCCTCCAGCAGAGGATTTCTGTAAGTCTCTGATAAAATTTGTCCATTTGTCTGGTGATGATCAAGTCTCTCAATTTATGCTTGATTTGGAAAGACTGTCTATTTCTGAAAGACAACTTTGCTGAGTAGGGATTGTTACAGTATTTTTGGTTGGCAGATTTGTGTGTCTATGCTATGTTTTGTTTTGTTTTGCTGTGGACTTGAAGTACAAATACCTGTCTTTTTTTGTCTGTTAAGATTTCTGTTTAGAAAAGTGATGTTTATCTAGTGGAAATTTTCTTATATGAAATGATGTTTTTTTCCTCTCATTTTTTGGAATATTCTTTATTTTGCTTTTGACAATTTGACAAATATGTGAAAGTACTTTTATGTTAAACGTACTTAGGATATTTTGAACTTCCAGGGCTTGCAGATCTATATGTTTTCTATTGTAGTCAGAGTATACAAGGAAATAGATTTAAAACAGGACAAAAATTTACAGGATTATTTTATAGTATTAACCAAATAATTGAATGCAGAAGACTGCAGGAGATCTGTCCATACACTAGAGACCCAAAGAATCCAGCCTGAATCCCAAGGCAATGTTCTCT
>RJWM01021992.1:0-34526 GCA_004363535.1 Dasyprocta punctata | reverse complement strand
TGAGGGAAAGGGTGGATTCTGGTTGACAATGTTTTAAGCATCCCTAACTGAATAACTAAGCCACTAACTAACAAAAATGGCCCTACTCTGACCCGGTCCACCAGTGACCCTATCAGATACTTAGCTGAACTGCAGCCTCATCCACTGAGCTATGGTGTCGCTGATGCCCGCTGCGTTCTGGCCAGGATTTCCCCTGGCTAACAGGGAGCAGATATCCTCGGCACTTTTGCATATTTAATACCTAGGGGAAAAATGTGTCATGCTCACACTGAGATAGTATCAAGTTCAAGGACTGACAGGGAGAAGGGTAGTTGTTCCCCAGTCCTCGGCAGCACGGGAGGCTGAGTTTGGTCTCCGGGAAGGCAAGCCTTAGGCATCCAGGTAGAAGAGGGGGAGGCCGCCAGCGCTCCGTCCTGCCGCAGCCTCTGCAGGTGGAGGCAGCTCTGCAGGTGTGGTCCTCGTGTGCCCCGAACAGCTCTGCATTGTGAAGCGGAAATTTATCCCTCAGTCTAGTGAGTGGGTGGCCCAGGTCGCCCTAACTGATCATTATAGGTGGTTCCCTCTTTTTATACAGGAAGACACTTTCTCCCCCCACCAACCCCAAACCACTACTTTATTAATGCAAAGAGAATCCACCCCAGAAAACAAACATCGCCTTTACGTGGAACACAGGCATGCAGCACATCCGGTGAGCCAGGCGTGAAAATGTAGCATGTTGATTAAGGCAATCCACAGTGCAAGAGCACTGTCAGGAGAATGAATTCCCAAGCAGCAGAAGCCCTAAGTGGGGAGACAGGAGACCCTGAACAGGACGGCTGTGAGTGCGCTGCAGACAGTGGGCCCGCAGGCAAGAACCATCCACTCTGCCCCGATGGTTCTGCAGACTCGGCTTTTGAGAAATGCATCCTGGTAAACCACTCTGGAAGCAAATGACTGTTAGGAATAGGTATGTGTCACGCATGGGGAAACATCCCTCAGCTGTTGAAAACAGAAGATGGTAGAAGTCTGGTTCAATGTAACACAAGTGCCTTTTGCTCTCACCAAGGTCATTTTGTAAGGAGAGGGACCCTTACAGAGGACTGAGACCCCATTTGGACCCCCAGCAGTGGAAAGCGGGGTGTGCGCTCTACAGGTCAAGATGAGCACCTGTATACTCCCTGTTCTTCACCCCAGAACCTCACTGCGGCTCTGAGGTACAGCCCAGGGAAACAAGACGTGTGTGTGTGTGTGTGTGTGTGTGTGCGCGCGCGTGCGCACACATGCATGCACATGCTTGGGACTGAAGCCGGAGCCTCACGCATGTCAGGAAAGCACTTTGTGACTGAGCTATACTCTCAGCAAAATAGAATTTTAACCAATTTTTATTAGTGTGCGTGGCTTGCACAGAGAGCAGTGGGTTTGTGGCATTTTCCTGCCCGCAGATAGCGAGCCGTGATCATATTACCCTCTTTTACCTTCCCTCCTCCCCCTCCCTTACCCCCTTTCCCTTACCTAACAGTCCCCCTCACCTTTCTGCTGTCGCACATGAGAGAAACCGTGGGATGCTTGCATTTCTGGGTCTGGCTTATTTTACTTAACACTATGATCTCCAGTTCCATTCATTTTTCCATCAATGATGTGATCTCACTGTTCTTCACGGTTGAGTAATACTCCATAGTGTATACACCCTAGATTGTCTTTATCCCTTTGCCTGCTGATGTGCACCTTGGCTTTTGTGGGTTGGGCTGCTATGAACGTAGGTGCACAGACGTCTCCACAGTGCGTTCACTGGAGTTCTCGAGGTGACCTCATTTATAGTATGCATTGACGGAAATGACATCACCTACTAAACTTCCTTGATTCTTCTGCTGTCTGCTGTGACTTGACCCTTTTTCTAAAGCAGAATTGAGGACAAACAGAAGATGAATCACAAACTCAAACTACGTGAGATCCTTAGCTTTCCTCTTTGCCCTGAGCACTGCTGGAACACAGAATAAAGTCTGCTCTGTCATGAGTTGGCAGTGCCTGGCTATAACCCCATCACGGCATTTATGTTTGTTTTGCACTTGGTTTTATATTTCATGTCTTGGAAACTTGGTGATGTGTAAAGCAGCACATCCCATTTAGTATTTTCATGCTCTTCTTCAAAAGTGGCGTGCACTGCAGTGATAGACTGGTTAAAGTCTTGGAATTGCTCAGCGATGTTTTACTATGGTGAACTCAAGTGGCCCAGAGAAGGAAGCCCCCTGTAGGCATGGAAGATGGAGAGGATGCTCGCGTTCTCCAGATTAGGGGGTCTCAGGGATCCTTATCATCCAGCAGGAACCCCAAGTCCCTGCACCACACCCGAGGTTGGAGGTGGACGCTCCCTGGGCCCTACCGGAGTCCTCTCCTCGTGGGTCCTCAGTCCTGAGCCAGATTTGGGGTGTGCAGCCTGTGAATTTTTACTGGGTACAGATCTGCAGTTGGGGGGCAGCTGGGGTGGGAAAATCCTGTCGATGTCAGTTTGTGGGGACAGAGGGTGAACCGAGCCTGCATTCTCATAAATGCTACTAGGAAGGAGGAGGAGCATGTAGACTCCTAAGCAGGACATTGCAAATATCCACTGCAAGCCTTATGCATTTTGCAAAGCTTCTGAGCCCACAATTCTCCTTCTAGGAAATTATCCTGGAAAATAATTAGAAAAATGATCAATCATACTACCCCCAAAGATGCTTAACACTGTCGTATGAATAATAATGACATAGGGGCCAGGGATATAGCTCAGTGGCACAAGTGCCTTCATGGTAAGTGAGAGGTTGTGAGTTCGATCCCCAGTCAAAAAGAAAAAAAAAAAAAGACACGCAAAAACAGCTTAAATGTCCAATGACAGGGAAGTAGCCAAATTAGTCTACCAGTGCAGGAAAAACAATTCAAAACATTAAAATTAATGCTGCAAAATGAATTTAATGACATGAGAAAATGGCAATTGCATGTGGTTAAGATTAAGTCCAGTTACAATGTAACACACACAGTGTGCTTTAAGGTCTGCAGTCGCTGGAATATGTTTGAGTGAAAAGGAGAACTCCTCATACAATACATTCTTGCTTTAATCTTAAAATGGTACTGAAACATGATAGTAGATTTAGGAAAAGGGCTTACTAAAATGTATGGTATTCCTTAGTAGAACAAGGGCACTTCCTTATTACTTAAACTATTTTAGAGTAATTATAGATTCACTGAAAGACACAAAGAAACATACAAGGATGTCCTGTATGCCCACCACACCAGCTCAGGGCTGTCAGGTATAAACCTGCTATGAAAATCAAAGCACAAATTGGTGCAGAGAAATCAGTGTGGCATAAATGCTGAAGAATTCAATTGTTGTGCCACATGGTAAGTCCAGGTTTAATTCAAGAAGAAATCACTAAACTCTTTTCTAGAGGGTCACACCATTTTACATTGCCTTGATTGAATTTCTCAGCATGGTCACCAGAATTTGAATTTCAGTGTGCTTATTAAGAGAGAGAGAGAGAGAGAGAGAGAGAGAGAGAGAGAGAGAGAGAGAGAAAGCACACATTAAAATTGTTATGCACAGTGGGTGGTAGAATTGGTAGGTAATAAATTAATTTTCCCCTTGACTTTTTCAACAGTGAGTCTATGAGATAAGATAACGCAATGGCAAGCAGAAACACCGAAACAACACCCACTAAAATAATCTGGAGGCAGATTTGTTTTACATTGATGGGCACTGATTGGGATCATTCCCAGAATATCAGGCCCTGATCTCTGGTGGTCTAGGGCTTATGTGGGATAAGCAGGCAGGAAGGGCAGAAGCAGGATGCCTTGTCCGTTGGGGATTGCTCCCTACAGTGTGTATCATGGTGACCAACTGTGCATCGCAGCCGTCTGCTGTTCCTAAGAAACAAAAGTAGCAGCAATTGTAACTGGAACTATTACCTGGGCAGCTAACAAACTGAAGCCTACTGGCTGGGGTGGGGCGACATTTTCTGCTACAATAAAAACAGTGAAGTTTCACAATTTAAAAATTATTGCAGTAGAAAGCACACTGTCATTAATCTTGTTGAAGATACCCCGCCTCTCTTCAAACACCCTTACCCACTGTCCTTTCTGGGGCAGTTCTTGAAGTCTTCTTTGGTGACTGTCTTTTGTTGCCCTGTAATGAGTGACTCTACGTCCTGAATTCATCTAACATATTTATCTATCACAGTCATTTTGACTTTGAGGAAGAGACAGAAGTTGCACAGTGCTGGATCTTGTGAATAAAATGAGGACACAAAATAATATTTTTTTTCCTTTTTAAAAATTTATTTTGAAAAAGCAAAGCAGAAAAAAGGATAGAAATAATACAGAATTAAAAAGAAAACTGAAAAATCAACACGTGATATTTTTACAATTCTTTCTTTCTGTTGGCCGGTAATGAGCAGTAGCATTCGCCCTAGTCTTGAGCACATCTTGGAAAGACGCTCATGAAAGAGAACTTGTAGACCCGCTTCAGAAAGTGGCAGGAATGATGGAAACAGTGTTTAAAGAGAGGGGGAGCCATTTTGAAGGGAATTAATGGAAATGTGTCTTTTGCCGTAATACAGTTTTAAAAATTGAAACATTTATCTTATATGTTGACCAGCTCTGTTATGTTAAAAATAATTACCCATAGTGAGTGTTAGAATTGGTGCAGTGCAAATGATTTTGATAACCCCAACTTCTATTGTGAAAGCATTTTGCTTCTATACTTGGGGGCAAAGTTATGGTAACATTCAAGAAAATATTTGCTGGAGACCACTGAGGAAAGTAACCTTGAAGAGTCTTTAGAGATGGACACATACAGGTTTCTGTGGGTTTATGCACCAAAGATTCTTCCTCAGCTGATCTGTTAAAAATAATCTTCAGTTTACTCTCTCTTAATTATACCTATGTTTTACTCTTGCTGCAGGTAAAAATAATCTTAGCGCAACCAATATTTAGCTCAGCAAAACACAGCACGAGTTAGATTGACATGACCTGGTAATTTTAAATGAGTGAAAATGAAAGACATTTTAAAAATCACAATTGTCAGTTGGTCAATGAAGGAAAAATCTCATCAGCTGGTTCCACGATGAAGATAAGCTTTCTGAATGAATCTGCTCGTTTTCATCCTGGGATTCAGGGGTCAATCTGAATTTGTTGTTTCTACCAAAAATACAATTCAAACCAAAACAGACACATGCAGATAGTATATTCAATGCTGGTTTTGCCATCAAACTTAATATTGTGATCTATTTTATTCAGAAATAAGGATGATAAATCACACTGTTCGTTGAGTTCCATTCTACCCAACAGAAGTCATTTGAAAAGAAATCATTTTGTTTCTTATTTGTTAGAGATCAGTTAATCAGACTAGTGGAGGAGAAGTGGTATTTGTTCGTGTTTGTTTTTAGAAGCTGTGAGAAGTTTCTTGTCTTGGATGTGGCTCTGTGAACTTGAGATCCGACGGCAGCCCGCCTCCGGGCTCTGAGGCCTGTGGGGGACAGAACCAAGGAACCAGTGGGTCTGAATCTTTATTCCTGTTTCTCCGAGTCTCTGCAGTCCCCTCCATTCTTCTTCTGGAGCCTCACCATAGCCACCTGGGCAAAATCTGTCAAGTTGGAGCCTTCAGGACAGCAGCCTACTCAGCAAAGCCGGCGCAAAATGACTTCACCTGCAACCCTCAAAGTCTCCGCTTCTGGAGCCAGAGATCATGCAGAAATGCCAGACATCTTAGTTGTACTTTGGAGTTTTCTTCCCAAAGTACAACCTGTCCTCTTTCTACAGAACAAGGTGGAAAAGGACGCACCAGCATCTCAGCTACTTTGAAAGTTCTCTGCAAAAGGCCAGCTCATCCCTGGGAGCCATGGAGAAGGGCACTTATTCCCTCTGGCTCCGAGGCCTCCTGCAACTGATTGAGACAGACTCACATTTTCACGCTTGCGGAATTAAGGCGCAGAAATATCTGTGAGGGAAAACGTAGCCCTGCACCTGGCGTCTGGGTTGTCTGACCTATTTTATTATGTGACTAGGAGCAGCATGGTTGTTTGTTCTAATAAATGCTAGGCCCTGAGCCTTGCCACAGAATCAGCCAAAGAGGCACCTGGAAGGCTCTTTCCTAGAGTCGGAGAAAATCCCTAGAGAGAAGTGGCACTGAGGGTTTCCTAGGTGACACCTGAGCGTGACCGAGGCTGGCTTGCCCCAAGCATAATGGGAATGAATCTAAGGAGAGGTGAAGGTGCACGCGAAGAAGCACTTCCTCCCTCTTGGCTTCCAGGAAAAACAGCTCATCATGAATAGTTCTCATTTGTAATCAAGAATTAGATGTCAAGGGATACGAGGCCGTGCCCACCCCGAGTGCTGTGGGATGTGCGAGGATGTCTGAGCCCAGGGTCTGCTCTCGGGGCTCCTCCCCTGTCGGAATCTTGCTGCTGCCCTGGAGTGTGGAGAGGGGGCAGTGCCAACCCATCCCTCCCTACTCTTGAGGGGCTGCAATGAGATAACGCACACGCTGTGCTCAGCATGAGGCCGGGCATCTAGGCGACTGTACTAGTAGTACCCAGAGACTCTAGGACTCCTGGAGTACTACTACTGGGTAGCTCTTAGACAGTGCTAGTGCTCCGTAAAAACCATGCTTCAGTGTCACGCTCACAGCAATGCCTGTCTCTCATATAGCAACGATCCCATCACAATGTGTAGCAGTGATCCACTTTCATTTGGGCCTGTGTGCTCTTACCCTTGTGCTGGGGGATGTCGGAAATTCTCCCATGAATGCAGGTTGTCACCACAGGGTTTTCTGGTGCACTCTGACCCCTGAGGGGGCCTACAAAACAGCCATTGTTTCCCAGTGTCTGACACAGTGCAATCTCACAGTAGCCCCTTGGCTGATGTCTAAGGCAGGTGATTAAATCTCCTGTGTGCACCAGCTTTTCTTTGCCTGTCAGTGCGCCAGGGTCTTCCACCACGGACAGAGAGGAGGCAAAGGAACTGCCTGTGGTTTAACGCGTTGGGAGACGTTTTGATGACAGGATGTTGCACATTAAAAAGAATAACAAATATTCCAAGAGTAGGTTAATCAAGAAACGCAGGTTTTCACGGACTACGAAGAAGACATTTCAGTAGCTCTTGGATGATTTCTATTTCCTTTGAATGTATGTGAACGTGTGTGTGTGTGTGTGACACCATGTGTTTCGGGTACAGGGAGGGGCTTGGAACACAAAAGCTAGCAGACTTCTTACGAGATTACCTAACAGCATTTTAAACCTGTTTCTTTTCTATATTCCCCATCCTGGTCTTTGAGAGGAGCACACCTTTATGCCTCCTCAGCATCAGTGGTTACTGTGAGTTCGTGAGCTCCTGAGAACCAGTACTTGCCTGGACAGCCACTGTAGGGCCCACAGTGCCCAGAACAGTAACATAGGGAATGTGCTTAGCAAATACTTGCGGACACGTGCTGATTAATTAACAGAACAGACCCATTAACTCCACTGCTGTCTCAGTGGAGTTATATACAGTCTATCAAGCTACTGTAAAGCTATTTCCCTGATGTTTTTCAAGCATTTCAAAGTCAATTTTTCATGGGTGCAATTCGATATTTCATGGAAAAACCAATTTTAAAACAGTGCCATGGGTCTAGAAAGGTGTGGAAGCTGTGTTTGCAGATCAGGATGGCCTTGCTGGGGAAGCAGGCTGATTCGGACATGGTTGGTGGGTCTTCTCCCGGGATTACTGTGGGCTGGCTCTGAGGCTATCACACCATGGAGGGATTTGTGAAGGAGTTTATAGTTCCCCAGTCCTGAAGTGAATCCAAGCATGGTCTGCATTAATATAAACTAAGGACAGGGAACACAAGATCTTTCTTGAAAGATGTGGTTAAGATGTTGCTGTTACTTAGAACACAAACCATGAGTACACAGGGATACTGGCTTGGTAATTATTTATCTTTAGATTATATACAGTGTATCAAGCTACTGTAAACCTAGTCCTAAGACTCTAAAGCCCATATTCTTTCTCCTACTTTTAATATCCCGTATATTCTGTCTCCTGTTTCTAATGCAAAGCAAAAGAACCACACACTTGGAGATGCTTCGGTAAGTTGCCAGGTAGGAACTAAAAAAATTTAGGCATCATAGCTGTGAGGTGTACGTCTATGTGTCAGTATGACTGAGTTAAGGGATGCCTGCATAGCTGTTAGAATATTATTTCTGGTTTTGGAAGAGATTAGCGTTTAACTACAAGCTGAGTAATGGCCCCTCAATAGTCCAGGTAGAGCAAAAGGTGAAGGAGGGTCTTGATGTATCTGCTTCTGTCTCTGTCTCAGCTGTAAAATCCATCTTTTCCTGCCCTTGGGCATTGGAGATCATGGTTCTTGGGTTTTGGACTCTTAAAATTAACAGCAGCAGCCCTGCCTGCCACCCCCATCCTTTACCCTGTATCTCCAGGTCCCTGGCTCAGGCTGAATCACACTACAGGATTTACTGGTTCCCCAGCCTGAAGATTGCTAGCATAGACTTTCTGGCCTTAACGGCATGAGCCAATTTCCGTAATGAATCTCTTTTTATGTATCTCTATATGTGCAATTGCTTTGGTCTCTCTGGAGAGTCCTGACTAATACACCAGCTGGGATACGACGTTGGACACAGCTCTGTGCAGTTGCCCTCGTAAATATTTAGGGAACCTATTTTGCCATAACAATTTCCCTATAGTATGAGGATTATGGCAGCTCACAAGTTACCCTAATGCTCTACAGTGTTTACGCTGCATAATCTCAGTAAATACTAACTTTGGCATCACTACTACTGCTGTCTTGTGCCTCCTTATACAAACTTCCATAGGCAGCATAAAGGGTGGCTGAGAAACATATACAAGCGCTTCCTTACTTTTGAGAAGAAAGACACATGTCCTGAGCAGCAAGCTGGATAAAGTGCAGTTTTATAGGCTAAAAGGCTCTCTTCATGCAGGGAGCCAGAATGGAGGAGAAATTGCTTGTGCAGACTTTGCAATTATAAAGAGGTAGGTTCGAATCCCACGTCTGCTACTTGATATTTGAGTGACTATGCCCAACTCACCGAACCTCTTTGGGGTCCACTTTTGTCATTGACATGTCGGGGAAATGACAGGATCCTTCTCACTGCAGTGGATAAATTAGAAAACACAGCATGCTTGAAGCACTTAGCATTGGCGTTTGCCCATATTAATGTTCATCACTGATAATGTTAATATCTATAATGAGTGCTTTTCTTGGCTTTGGCTCAGTGAGACTCTACTAGCATTTCAGGGCCAGTCTCCCTCCATACGGAGCCCTTACCCATCAGGAGTGACTGCTTTGTGAACCACTGGTGGGCAGTTCTGATCCAGAATATAGGCCGGCCCTTGGATCTGCAATGCAGACTGGTACAGGCTGTTACTTGTCCACAACCCACGCCGGATTGGTGAAGTCTAATGAGTTTCAAGTCACATTCCAGTCTTGGTTGTTGAATCTACAATGTGGCATCAATGACTGAGTTTTGAATAAACACATCTTTGAAATTGGGGCTCAGTGGGAGTGTTTCACTTAGGGGTCTTTGGTAGCAAAACCTCTGCCAAAGCACATGAGAGAGTTCCCAAAATAGCCCTGCTATGTTTTGCTTTTAGCAAAAAAGGAGTCACAGAGGACAGTTTTAGCCTGCTGCTCCCAACAAGTGCAACAACAACAAGAAGAATGAGAAACAGGTAAAAAATATATGACATAACCATTTGTAAGACACCAAAAATAAACCAATCAGGGACAGAGAAATAGGGATCCAGTGAGGACAGTTCTGGCCCTGCCCCAGCCTACAGGCAGGGAAGGAGGCTGAGATCTGGGAAAGACACAGACACAAGAGCTTCAAGGACCAGGAGCCAGACAGAGCAGAGCGATCCAGAGCCAGAGTTCTACGGATGTGCCAAGGATTGCTGGGTGTGTCCAGCTGAGTGTCCACAGTGGGTGCGTGTGAGAAAACCAGGAAAGAACCAGCTGAAAGGGTACGTGGTGACTCGCGATGCTGGGAATAGTACCCCCTTCCTCAGCAAACCTCACTGGGTACAGCGCCCAGCAAGGGCTTCCCTTCTTAGTAAAGAATAATTAACTCTAGACAGAATACTGTTCTTGTTCTGCCTCATAAATCTTAAAAATAGGACCTGAAAGAATTAAACTGCATCTAAATAACTTAACAGCATCCCGGGACAACACTGATGAATGTGTTTCTGAGAACACACAATTGTCCAGCTGTCAACAAGATAAAACTGACTGTGTCTAACATCCAAAAGAAGTTACTAGCTGTGGAACCAGATCTGAGCAACCAACCAGCCCATCGAGAGATAAACCGCTTAAGCCAAACAGACCCTGACAGAGCTACTGTAGTTAACAAATGAGGATGTTCAAACAAACTGGCTTTGACTGTTTGTTATGTTTTAAAAATTAAGCTAATTTTTTTTCTTATTTTCAAGGGTAAAATTTCTCTGGACTGTGGTTATATCATGTTGCAAAACTACATAGCACTTTTCAGAAACAGCAGCAAGGTTGTGTTGCTGGATGTGGCTTTCCAGATGAGGGCTCCAGCTATTAAACCATGGCTCTCAGATGCTCCCTGTGAAGCTTCCTTCTGAAGAGCCTGGTGTTCTCTTATCCCTGGGGATTTTGGTATTTCTGAAATTGTACTTACCAAAAGGTTTCCTGCTGATATCGAGTTCAAACATTCCATGCCAGATAAATCACACTTCACTGGAAATCATACCTAGAATAATTGCTGCAAGCTGCTATATTGCTGCATAAAACTCAGAGAAGATGTAGGGTTAAGGCAAAACAGAATAGCTAAGGCATTAATATTTAAGAACAATAGGCAGTGCTTTTTCCAGGTAATTCTGAGGATCAAAGCTGGGGCAAATAAAGTGTCAGATACAAGAGGCTGCTAACGAAAAATGTTTTTCCATTCCTTCTATAACATTCCACAGTTAACTTGATGAATTCCATCACATCCTGGGTTTTCTATCAAATCCAGGGTGATGATGCATTCTATTCCCCATTAGTAAGAAGTGAAAATAAGTTGCTGGTTTGTCTCATAATGTGTATTTTTGTTTTTGATAATATTATTGCCAATATTTCAGGACTGCAGCATATTAAATCTAGAGGATTAACTAAATGCAAAGGTTGAATAATGTTTTAGGACATTAAGGCTGATGCCATAAGATAGATATTGCACTGACTGTGTGGGGCATATGTTCCCATCCTCAGCAAAAGAGGGTGGGAAGTCAAATATAATTATTTTGAGTTGGTCTCTATTTTAAGGAGAATGCAAATTTTCTGAAACTAATAAATAGGCATTGCTCTATGCTATAATCTCTCTTTACTCTTTAAACTTCTGCCCCTGGTCTAAACCCAGATAATCCTTGCAGCAAATTGATCCAATATAGAAATGGATGTAGGAAGGCAAATGCAGTAAACTGCTCTCAATCCATTTAGTTTAACAATGCAGAATCTGACTCTTTTCTTTGGGAAGATTAAAATCACGAATGGAAGACTTCTACTTCTGGCCATGATGGATTGGTTCTCAGTGAACCACCCTTTCCTTGGAGAACAAGTCTTAAGAAATATGAACAAAGTGAATGAAATCCATACTGAATACACATGTGGTTGATACTGCTGCATATTCTTAAATGAGTTCTTTTTATATTTGCTACTTACTGAGAGATTCCCAAAGAAAATTCATAGTGTGTTTTAAAAAAAGGTTCTATTTTATCAGAGAGTAAACAAACAAACACAACAGGAGAAAAAAACGGGGCTCAGGAAAGAATTTCACTTCAGTGTGAATCCCCAGTGCATTTCCGATACGTCCTCACTCCCGCTAAATGCAATTACTTGTGTACTCCAAGGACACGCATTTGCTGCAGGTTGACAGGTTTAGGATTTGTTCTTGGGGTAATTTAAAATTATACCCCACAACTTTCATGTCTGGCTCAGGTGACGGTGAAAACAACCTGACTGTCACCACCTTTCTATTTTCCCTCTGACTGTTTATCTTTCCCTATTTCCCAGGTCCTGAACCACCGAGGTGTGAAAGCAAAACATAATTTCCTTCCCCAGCAAATGCCACAGCAGCGCCAGAGGGCAGTGTGCTGAGAACATTGTTAGCTAAATGTATCACGCAGCCCTCATGCTCGGAGGACGCGTTTAGCTTATAATATCTCACTGGTAACTGGCCGCTTGCACCAGCAAACCCCAGCCACTTCACCCAGGCTGTCATGGACAAACTCGCACCTACATACTGGAGCCCAAATCCACAATGTGTTAGGTGGCTTTCCTGGGCGTCTTCCTAGACATGGCTCTTCTGCTAAAGAACCGAACTGTTCAGTCCGTGGAGACCTCAAGACCTTCAAGGGCTGTGGATGGTTTTCATGGGAGCTGCTAAAGGGACTCCCAGGAGTAGGTCCAACTTTGCCCTTTGACATGACCCCTGGATGGGATGATACTTCATTTAATAGTGAGCTATTAATCAAAATAATAATTTTAAAAAGTAATTTGTGCATTTGTTTTATAAGAGTTTTGAAGCTACGGAATAGTTGCCAAGACAGTTCAGAGTTCTTGTATACCCATACTTGTTCTCTCCCTGTGTTAACCTCTTCCATTTCGGTGGCATATTTATTGTGACTGCCAGACCACTGTGGACCTATTATTACTAACCGAAGTGCATATGTTATTCAGATTTCCTTAGTTTTTTACCCAATGTGCATTTAGTGGAACTCTTTGGACAATCTTTCTTAGTGAGACATTTTTGGGCTTTGTGTTCCAATTGTGCCCACCGTTGAATACTTTGATCTTGATGGTTTTGAGGAATACTTGTCAGATATTTCATAGAATGTCTTCCGATTTGGGCTTGTTTGATGTTTTTCTCATGGCCAGAGAAGGAATCATGCTTGGAGTGTGTGTGTGTGTGTGTGTGTGTGTGTGTGTGTATGTGTGCGCATGTCTGTATGTGTGTGAGTGTGCATGTGGAGATGTAAGGTTTGAGGTTGTTCGTGATAACTCTTCGGACAATCGTGAGTAACAGTGCAGAGAGATCCCCTGACCCCTCCGCCAGGTGCCTTGCGATGGGAACACTTGCCAAACCACAGTCTGCTCCCACAGCTGAAAACTGACTTTGGTGTAATTCACCGATCTCATTTAGATTGCACCAGTGTTGCACACATGCATGTGTGTGTATGTGTGTAGTGAGTTGTGTACAATATCCTCCAGCATCCCTCACTAAGGTAAGACAGTGAACAGGTTCAGCACCACCAACAGCCACCTCCCCTCCCACCTTCTCCCCAGTTCTCTCCTTCCCTACTTCCTGCCTGCCAATCCTTCTCTAAATTTTTTCAATTTAAAAAATTACATGCATATGGAATTATATATATATATATATATAAAGCTATACATGGAATATTTATATATCATATTTATATATTTTATGGACCTGAAAGTACCTGGGTATTTGGGATTGGAATTTGTTACTCCATGTAGTTTTCTGGAGATTCACCCTAAGTGTGAGTATCAATATTTTCTTTCTTTTTAAAAGCCAGCCTCCCTGCTGTGGGTGCACTACCACTTATGTAACCGTACTCCTGCGACAGTATCTGGACCAATTCCCAGGTTTAGCTGCGACACATTCGTTGCTATGAACCCAAATTCATAATTGGAAAATTCAGCCTTTTCTTGGCTGGTAGGTTTTGTTTTGTTTTTTAAGTCCAATTGAACATTATTTTCTACAATGTGTGGTTTTCTTTCCAGTTTTCAGGACATGAAAAAGAAGTTTCTGATGAACATCTTTTCCAGTCAAAGCCTCTTCCATCTCCTCCAAATCTTATCATTATACACTGCTCCTCAGAAAGAGTAAGTAGCCATTTTTTTTTAAGATAGGGACTTTAACAGCCACTTCTTTTTTCCTCTCAGAACTGTTTATTATTTACTCCATCTCAAGCACAGAGCTGTCAAGGAAAAACGCAAGCACGGTTTTTCCTGGTGCTCCGAGAAGTCAGATAGCCAGGCAGGGAGGGAAATCGATGGCTGCTGCCCTCACCCCTGCGGGGGGCTGGTGAGAGCCTCCTTTTCCTCTGCTGGTGAAAACTGGGTTACAAGTATTGGAAGCAGGGAGAGAATTCCGATGGCAAAATACATCCCCACCTTTGTGACCTAGTGGCTTTGCTGTGTGTGCCGTGGTTTCAGGATGATGGGCGCCATGTGAAACTGGGAAACCACATTTGTTGCTTCTGTGCATTTGCTTTCTCCTCACGTGTTTTCATTTTCATTAAAACTGTCTGCCCTTCCTCACCCAGAAACCTCCTCAAGCCGAACAGCAGTGTCCTGGAGATTAAACGCGGAAGCAGCGTGTGGAAAGGTGGAGTTTTCAGGGCAGCTCGGGGCAGCTGGCAAATTTAAGGCACTCACATGGACACAGGTGAGTTCCCAGCAGTGAACGCTCGCCTGCGGCCCGGAGGTGAGTCAGTCCCACTGCCCCCCGTTTAGATCCACAGAGCACCTAGGTGCCAAGCCCAAAAAACTAAAGCCGAGCACAGAGGGAGCTGATGACAGCTACCAAGGAGCATGGGCACTGGATACAGAGATGAAGAATCCGTTGGCATCCAGGTGGGCAGGGCGTCCCGGGCGATCCACCGACTTGATTGCACCCGGCCTGGTGTGTGTGGCACCGGCAGCAGCCCTCCTCTGCGTTAGGTGTGCTGGATGCTAGGGGAGGTAATATTTAACAATTCACTACTCGCCACCCAGAGAGCTTGTGGCTCGGCTGGGAAGATAAGGCATCCACATGCAGATGTAGACAGGGGGTAAGCGTCAGGCCCCGTGTGGTGGAGACCAGAAGTCCCTAACTTTTTTGGCACCAGGGACTGGCTTCATGGAAGACACTTTCTACAGACAGTGGAGAAGCCCGCAAGCCTCCGCGTCGAGGATGAAGACCCCCTGGCCACACAGACAGCAGACGATGAGATGTTCAGAGGGTGCGACCCTGAGGGTGCACAGCGACACGTGGTTCACCTCGAGCAGGCTCGGATGGTCGCTGCAGCGGGACACTTGGTCTCTGGTTTCCGTGTCATGTGGCACGTGTGAGTGTAGGAGCCATTGAAGCTGGAGACTGATTGCATGTGGGGCTAAAGCAAGCCCAGCCCTGAAAGCCAAACAAGCCAGGTAAACAAGCTGTTCCAGCTCCCAGGAGGCAAGGGGCCCAGGCCAGCCAGGCAAACAGGTTGCTAGGCAGCAAGATTGAAATTGACATTCTTCTTTGGAGGGCTTAAATAAATGTGCTCCAGTGGTGGAGCAGTTCCTTTTCTCCCATCAGGAGAGTCGTGGCTCCACCTGCGTGAGTCGCAGCGTGTGGGGCTTGATCGGCGTGGCAAAGTGTTTATTCCTGAGTGCATCGACTGCTGTGCCGGGGCAAGATCTGCGAGGCCGAGACAGGTGCTGGTCACAGCCTGGCCGTCTGCAGAGTCGCGCATGCCCAGGACAGCCCTGAGCCTTCCTGGGGTGGAGCTTTGCGTATTGGCCGGTCCTGTGCGGACGGGGCTCCCTCCTAGCTGTGGAGCACCCCTGGCTCCTCCCTGGGTGCTGCGCTCTGGGGGGTCTTCTAGACTCAGCCACTTGTGGTCCTAGAATAGGTTATTCACAGTGGTGGCAGCTGATGGCACTCCCTGCCCTGCAGAACCTGTCCAGGGGTGACGGGGAAGCGAAGTAGAGAGGACACCATGCCAGGTGCTGTCCACCTGTGTCCCCAGGATGGCTGGGTGGAGACCAGCAGGCGGCTCACCTGCAGCAAGTGACCTCCTGACACCTTCTGAGGGCTGGCGTTCACCGCTGAGGCCAGGTCTGCCAGGATCAGAGTGCCGGCCCGGGTGTTGCGGGGAACTCGGCCTCCCGAGAGCAGGGGCGGTGGTCTGTGGGGCCATTTGTGTACATGTGCGGGAGACTGGGTGCTTGCAGCACAGCCCGCCCTGTGGGATGGTGACTTTCACACTGTCCCTAGCTCCAAGGGCCACAAAATAAAGCATTTTAGAGACAGAGGAGGCTATCCACTGCCTGCATGGCTGCAGAGAAATCCACCTCAGCGATTTCAGGTTGAGGCTCAAACTCTTTTGACCCCAACAGCATCATGAAACGCCAGCAGAGGATGCTGCGTGTTTCTTATCAGCCTCTTAGGTCCGCTTGGAGCTCATTTTGCCAGCATCAGAAGTGAGGAAAAAGCCGCCATTCCCAGAGTGTGGGAAGCTCTGAAGGGCTGGGGACAGGTATTCAAGACGACAGGACAGAGCGGGGCGAGCCTGAGTGAGGATTCCAGGAGGCCCCAGCCACGCCCTCCTTCTCTTGCAGATATTCCTGACGTCCACACCCGGGGCGGAGGGTGCAGGACCAGACTGAGAGTCACTCCCAGCGCCCGCCGGTTCCAGTGCCGAGACTCGGCCCAGTCCCTGGACTCTGGCTGTGACCCGCAAGGAAGGAACGAGACGTGGCTGCCGGCGTCTGCAAAGGAAGAGGACACCGCTCTGTGTCATTCTGCGCCGCTGGGCCCTTCCTGTTCCCCACGTTAAAATCCCTGCCGTTCTCAGGGCATCCTTAGCCGGAAGTCAAAGAGCCCCACTCGCTGTGTGTTCTGCGCCCCGTCCAGCCTGGGACCCGACTCCTGGAAGATAAAGCTGCATCAGTGCGTTGCACTGGGGTCTGCAGAAGGGAGTCCTCCCGGGGGCTCCACACACGGGCTGCTGTCCCCCACATCCCTGAGCACGTCTTGTGTGCTGGACACTGTGGACATTGTGGTGACTGTGATGATCAAATTCCTGCCCTCACGTGGGGCATAAGCAGTGGAGAATTCAGATAACGGGCTGGAAAACAGAAACAGTAGACCCACACCTTCACAGCAGTGACAAAGGCCATCAGGGCAACAAATGTGGGGTCAATGCAGAGGCCGGAATGAGGGGATGGAGTGGCCTGAGGCAGCGGGGCAGGGAAGGCTCCTCTGGGAGGGGACCTGAGGACGCTGTCCCCCAGGAGGGAGGTTACACAGGAGCCCCTGACGAGGCAGGGGAGGAGCAGCAGCGCCCTGCAGTGGGAGTGGGCGTGGCTGCTTCAGATGCGGAAACAGCCCTGGTGACCAGGTGAGCCTGGGAGCTCTGCTGGACCATGTGTCTACACGACCAGTGACTCCAAATCAGGTGAAAAATAAGAATGGGTTCTGGAGGCATCTTTTTTTCTTCATTTCCAATGTCCTGTTGTTGAAGGCTGTAAGCTGGTTCACCCGAAAACTGTACCTGACTCATGTCAATCAAACTCCAAAGTCCCTGCCTCCAGGCTGGATTCTGCTGAAGCTTTGTGGTGCAGACTCTGTTAGAGCTTGTGCCAGAGCAGATCAGGAGCTTTCAGATCTGTGCTCTTCGTGTTTCATGTGAAAAGTGCCATTCGATCGCACCTGAGTTGTCGCCATCGTCCTGGAAAGCCTGCAGGTTAGGGTGCCCTGCTTCCCCACGGCAGGGAGAAGCTTCACACCTGGTTTTAGAGCAATAAAAGTTGATTTTCCTTCGTCTTGTCTGGGCTTTAATTTTCCACCAGGATGATAACTGAATCCAGCTTTTAGAATGAATAAACTAGCCTTGTCTTGTCTGTGGAGCTATTTGGCATAAGCCCTGCAGGAAACCAAGCTCAAAGAGAAGCAGCAGTTGGGAACCTTGGAGGAGGTAAGTCTGCGCATGAACATTCACTGGGTTGGAAGGCGGCAAAGTGGGATGAAAGGCGGGCGAGGTAACCGATGGACACAGAGGACCTGGAGTGTGAAGTCACCCACCTGTGACGGGCGTTTAAACACAGCCTCCCGCTTTGGGGGAGAACACGGGCTCCTGAATGCTTCCAAGGTATTGGTAATATGCATCATTTCAGGCATGATATGACGTTATGCTCATGTTTTAAACAATGGCTGTTCTCACAGAAATGCACCAAAATATTGGCAGATAATGTTTAAAAAAAAAAAAAAAGATCTTCATGGGAATTTTAAAACTTTGCAGAAACAGCGGCCACAGCTTATTTCCGAGGTTACACCCTGGGGCGGGTACGCCGACCTGCTCACATGGGTATTTAGGGTTCAGTCAGTGGCCACACAGCCCATGTAGTGACATGTCCTCTCTACACTTTGGGGCGTCTGTTCCCAGGTGCAGGCCCACCCCAGGCTCACACCCACGTATTCCTCCTCACCGTGCGGAAAAGCATCCTGGCTGAGGTGGTTTTGACTTGCGTGTGTACAGAGGCTTCCAGGATGGTTCTGGCCGTGGTGAGAAAGCCTGGCTGAAAAGCCCTGTGAATGGAATAATTGAATAGACATAATTGCAAGGCGCAGTGCCATGGGGAATTGTAAATAGCACTGACAATGTAATTTGCACTCATTTATGATACAGTAGCTCATTATGGCTCCAATTTTCATCCCCTTCATTAACAAGCTCATCTGTTCCTGTGACAGGAGCCCCTTTTGTGCCGAACGCAGCTCTGTGCCCATAGAGATGCGGGGATTGAGGGGCAGGGCTGGGAGAAGCCTGGACGGGGAGCGGACGGCAGGACGGGGCTGAGCGCCCTCCCAGGGTGTTCCTGCCCCGGCCAGAGACAAGCAGGTGCCAGCTGTGGCAGGGCTGCCTAGGAGGCTCTGGTCTGACGCCTTTCAGGGGATTCTTATGTTACATGGAAGCCACCGGAAGCTAGCACACCCACCGTCACACTAGACCTCAGGCCTGCGTTTTGTTGGGAGGATGAAACAGACAGCAAAGGTACACACTCAGCGCTGGGCACAGCGCCCGGCCAAGGGAAACCCTGCGGAAACGTTCTCAAGGTAGCTGACCGCAAGGCTGTGCCCCAGGATGAAACCTTCCTTTGCGAACACACGGCGGTGAGAGGCAGGTGCCGTCCGGGAAAAGGAGAAAGCGCACCTGCCAATGGCTGCCAGCTCCAAGTAAGCGGGGACTGATGGGGAGAGAGAAACTGAAAATCCAGGAGCTTGATTCTTGCACTTTGGGAACTGGGTGCAAATACATCGGAGCAGCGAAGCCTTCCCGGCACTCACTGCCCGCCCTGCGCGTTCCATGCAGTTAGACGTCCTGAAAACCCGCTGCTAAACCACAGTCAGCGAGAGAACACTGACGACAGGCGGAGTCCGGTTCTCTCTTGCTGAAGGTGCCGTCTCCATCCACCGTGGTGCACTTTGTGTCACTGTGTGTTTTGCGTGGCCGAATCCACGGGAGCGGACACTGGATCACGTAGCAGAGTTTCAGTGAATCGTGGTGTGCAGAATCCTGTCGGTTAGCACCCTTAACTAAGAACTGGCAATACCGAGTTTAATTGTCTGTGCTCAAGATGCCGTCTGGTAGAAGGACGACGCGGACAGTGTGTAAGAGGAGAGAGAGACACAGAGAATGGATATGCACAGGGTCTCCTCCCATGACGGGAAACAGTGCCACTGTCATTCCTCACTGTTAAGGAAGATAATCACGGTACCCATACGGCAGAATGATGCTGACGGAAAAACGGTGGGAAACACCGCTAGCCTGAGCCTGGCACGTAGCAACTGTTGAATAAGTGGCTGGTGGAAGGGAACATTGTGTCGGGCTCAGTTTCCAATGTTGCTCTTCGCGGGGAGGGCAGCCAGTGATGTGTGCATCCCTCTCCACCTCTCCCTGCTGCGTGCTGGGTGCTGTGGGAAGCCTCCCGCTGCACGATGTAGACCAGGAGGAGCTCCAAGACTGGATGTCAGGCGGGGAGAGCTCGCCCCTCCTGGCCCTGTGGGCTGAAAGAGAAGACGAGAGGATGGCGTGGAGCTGCGCCCCAGGCACGAGTCTGCAAGGCCCTGTCTGCGAGAATGAGCTGAATCTTGCCGAAGTCTTCTCACAGCTCGGTCAGCTCAATCAGAGAAACACTGTTTACCTTGCAGCTTCCAGGTCTCGGCAGCCCCTGGGAAACAGTTATTATTAGCTTTTGAAACAAAAGCTGTATTTCAGACCCAGCCTGGAAGTGCCTCCCGCTGTAGCTAAGAGCTTTTGATTGAGCGAACTTCAATTACAAATCTGTTTCCCCTGGCTGGACCCAGTTATCGAGTGAACACATGAAGTCTCAGTTTCTCTGAAAATTGGGATGGTGATTTCTGCCACACACAGCTGCATTGAAGTGCAGGTTGAGCCCCATCATGGAATGCACCATGCCCGGGGGGTCCTGTGCAGAGGCAGCTGCCCCTCTCCTGTCGCTGCAGAGGCCGAACCCTCCCTCCAGCTCAGCCGCGCCCTCTGCTTACCTTGACTGAACGCCAGCGTCACGTGGAGCACGCGTCCAAGGGTCTGGGTGTTTAGGTCTGTGTGTTGGACGTGACTGTGTAAATCCCTGTAGGGCAGGTGGATTGGGCAGGTTTACAAGAGCCTCAGCCTCTGTAACTTAGCCCAAAATTGACAGTTTAATTTGTGCTCTGGTGGCATTCGTACGTTAAAGAACAAAGAAGGACGTTCTTGTCTGCTTCCCTGATTTGATGGCCCGCCTTCCGGTTCCCGTTCTCTCCTCATTCATCCTGCTGATGGCAGCAGGTGTGTGAGCCTGTTCCAGAGAGAACCAGGGCTAACTCTGCACGGCAGTGGGTGCCTAGTCCTTGCTGTCTTTCTTTATTTAAAATGGTTGCCGCAGACCTCATCTGTGAGCAGTGGTTCCTACTTGAAGACTTGTTACGGATGTAACAGGGTCATGGAATAGGTTGATGCAGATATTTCATCCCTGGCTCCTCAGAGTGACACCTGAGTGACACTGGAATTGACCTGCTGACTTCTTTGACTTGCAGCGTTGACGGGGGTATGCTGGGGGACACTGGTGGTGCCATTGGACTAACGACTTCCTCCCAGTTCTGTGCAAGCTGGGAAAATCCTCCGAGCCACAGTGGACCTCCTGGTAAGAAACTGTGAAGGCTTCTCTTTTGTTTCAAAATATAAACTTCTTTATTCATATGAAATGATGCTAATTACAGAAATTGGCTTGCGAACACCAGAAGCAAAATCCAGCAAAACAAAAGAAACTATTCAAATAAGCGCGAAGTTCCTGAATGCATGGACTTGTTTTTTCTATTTTTTACATTTTCATCTTTTCTTGTGATCATGTTTTATGGACCACTTCATAGTCTGCTTTTTTACTCGGTACTAACCATAAATATTTACCATATTACTCCAGTGTTTTTTTTGACAGTACAGTAGACTGAACGCAGGGCCTTGTGCATAATGGGCAAGCACCCTACCACGGAGCTACACCCCAGCCCCTAAATTCTTTGTGAGCATGAGGCAATGCCTGTAAAACCCTGTTTTTGTGTGTGGCTTTGAGGTATCAGTGCCCTGTGTGCACAGCACTGCACATGCTTTTGCGCCCCAATCGCAGGATGGGCTGTGACAGGGGTCCTCGTGGAGCCTCTGCCTGTGCCAGGCGTCACTGGCTTCACCTCCGTCATCTCGTGGATCCTCGCAAGGGTGGAGATGGGCTCCAGTGTGGTCACCCAGGCCGTGCAGGACACAGAGGCTTCACAGAGCTGACTGGTGGGCCCCTCCTGCTGCATTCTGTGGGTTCACTTCCGGACGGAGGAGGTCGAGTCCCGTCTGCTCCCGGTGCTGCCGCATGGGCACATCTGTGGGAGGACCACGGCTCTGGTGCGGCTCAGCCCTGGTCCCCTCACCTCTCTCAGGGCAGAGTCCCCGAGGCCCCCACATCCTCTCTGTTCAAGCCCTGTCCCCGCTCTGCTTCGCCCTGCCTTTTTTGAGTGCTTTCATTTCTTATTTTGCCTCCAGGTCACGAAGCCATTGATTCTCTGCAGTTTATCCTTCTACACTGCCTATTTCAGGGTCCCATGCCCCGAGGAGCTTTGTAATGGAAACTTCCCTTCCTGTCATTTGGTTGAAACCCCTGAATTCTCGATCCTGGTACAGTAACATCGGACAGCCCACAGCTTATTGATCTGGTACCCCTGCTGCTTGCTGCGCTGAGAACTTCGCATTCCGAACCCTGGCTCGGCCCCACAGAGCTTATGATTCATCTCTAACGTTCGGGGAAACTGAGGCTTGGAGATGTTGAGGGATGGGTCTCAGTCACACCCCCAGAGAGCGACAGAGCTTGGGTTAAAATCCAGATCAGCCTGAGTCCAAAGCTAGCGTGCTCGGTCATTCTGTTCAGCTGCCTGTCTATATTAGTGCTAATTTCACTTTTTCTCAGTAAATTTGAAGTTTTATAACATTCAAGCTACTCTGTATGCTCCTGCTGTAATGATAAATCATGAGTCACCGGTTTTGTTCTAGGTGTACCTTTCCTTTGAAACAGACTTTACAATGGGGGCATTTGTGAAAAAAATTGAAAAAAGATAGGAAGAAATAAAAGGAAGCGTAGATAAAGCATGCATTAGATATTGGATTGCGGTTTAAAGCTTAAAGCACTTGCTGTGAAGTCATGTGGATGCAAGTTCCAGTTTTAGCTCTGCTATTTTTTTATTTAAAACAAAAGAAAACAAAAAAAAGGATCAAATGTTACAAAATTTTAAAAAATAGGAAATTAACACTAGTTAATGTATTGCATATTAACTTAGAAGTAGTTGCTCAGATTACAAGATTTAGGCATAAAAATGATCAAACAATCAGACAATGAAGACACAAACTGTTCTTTCTGATGAACTTGCAGAGATTAGTAACACAGTCATCAATCTTGCATATGTGTCCGTACACACACACACACACACACACACATATATGTATAGCTATATGCATAATCTTTCCCTTTTCCTAATTGTTCTTTTTTTTGAGCACTTTCTTTCCCTTTCATTTTCACAATATCTATTGTACATTTCGGATCTTATTTTTTATTTTTTATCTTTTTATGTAAGAGAAAATGGACACAGAAAAGAGAAACAAAAAGCAAAAGAGGCAAACAACAGCAATAAATCCAATATGATAACATTATAGGTTTACAAAATGAGATGATTGGAATTTGACAGTAGTTGTAATCATTTTGGATCTTATTACCCTGTCAGTTTTTTTTTACACTAAGGAGTCAATATGATATTTACACATGTGAGTTTATTTCATTTATGAGTATGATCTTAAGTTGCATTCATTTACCTATAAAAGCCTCAAATTTATTCTTCTTTATAACTGAGTAGTACTCCATTGTATAAAAACACCACATTTTTTATCCATTCCTCAGTTGGTGGGTATTTGAGCTGTTTCCAAGATTTAGTTACTACAAACTGTGCAGCTTGTAATATATGGGTGCACATATATCGCTGTGGTATGATGTTTCCAATTCTTCTGGGAAAATACCCAGAAGGGGAATAGCTGGATTGAATGCGGCCTCCATTCTTAGTTTTTGGGGAATCTCCACACTGACTTCCACAGTGGTCACACCAGCCTACACTCCCATCAACAGTGGAGAAGGGTTCCTTTTTCCCCACAGCCGCTCCAGCATTTGTTATCGGTTGATGTCTTGATGGCAGTCATTTTAGCTCTGCTTTTTGCTAGTTTGTGACCATGGTAATATATAAGCTCTCTAAGCTGTAGTATATTTATCTGTCACATGGGGATATAAACAGACCCCACTCTACAAGATCAGTGTAAGAACTAGATAAATAGCTTTTGGAGCGGAAAAAAATCAGTGTCTTTTCTCACACGAATTTAAGATCCATGAGGACAACTATTGTGTCTCCTATCTTTACCAAGATATTTCTAGCCCTTAGCAGAAATTCTGCTGCGTGGTAGGTAGTCTAAAAATGTGTATTCAGTGAACAAATAGGACATTTAGGGTATGAAAAATTCATCTTCATTTACTGAGACATCTTGAAGGTCTGAACAAATGTATGTTTTGCAAAGTAGGTACATTGCTGGGGACAGTTGGAGCAGATATCGCAAAAGAACATGACTGTGGCCAGAAGCCAGGGACCTGCTGACTGGGCGAAACGCTGCCGCAGAGCCCTGTCCTGCGTGTGGGTACGCAGAGGGGGGAGAGGCCGTGCACCGGTGGTCGGCACGCCGGGCGCGTCCTGAGTCTGCTTGCTCAGTTATGAACTCAGTGAACTCCACACGTGCGTAGCAGCCCATCCATCCTTTCCTACTCCCCTTCCATGAGCTGATTCACAGGTTCCCTTGGTTCTTGGTTTCTGGTTTCCCTAACACAAGCCAGTCAGAGTTCAGGATAGAGACCAAGAGAATTCTTGGCTTACCTTAATAGAGTTGTGTACGTTCATGGACCTGATGAGACTGGCGGATTCATGCTGGTTTCATCCTGGCTTTGCAAGCTCTTGGAGTTTCCTGGCTGTTTTCTTCCCTTGCCTCTCTTCATGTCACGCTCAGCAGTCATCCCTTCCTGCCCACACTTGCGGGTCTTCTGACTGCCAAGGTCCTCAGAAGGTGGCGGTCCCAATGGGGTTCCCCGCAGCAGAGCAAAGACAGGAACACGGGTAGTTAATGTGGGTGGAGGCAGGGGCAGTCAAGGTGCAGACGCGTGGAGTGAGACAAGAGAGGGGAGGCAGACGGTCCAGGTGCAGACTCGGGACAGCTGCACCCCAGACAGAGGTGCTCAACCCAGCAGAGAGACCTGGACAGTGAGGACACCGGGCCTCAGGACTTGGCCCTAGAGGCTGGGAGCCCGAGTCCCTCTCATCCGCCCCTCTGGCCCTGAATCTGCAGTGTCCACGCTTGTGACCCAGAGGACCAGGTGTGGTTTAGGGGAAAGCTGTTCCGGAAAGCGGGCGGTGCTGGTGGTGGGAAGAGGCAGCTCCAACATCGCCCCGGGACAGGTGAGTGGCTGAGGCCGGCTTCGGGGTGCAGGAGCTTCCTGTGGGGGCTTCTCACTTCGGCCACGTGAGGTTATTCTACCTTTATCACAGATGCGGCTGTTTCTAATCCGAGGCACCGTTAGAGCCTACTTCAAAGAAAAATTAAAAGACATTTGTTTACAGATTGAGTTAAAAAGGTCAGTTCTTATTTAATGAGTTTGTGTGTAGTGTGCTGCAGGGACACTCTGGGTGGAGGCCAGGCTGCAGGAAACAGCCTGCTCGGCGCGGAGCACTCGGGGTCTGAGGACGAGCTGGTGCCCGTGCCCAGCGCCTGCTCCGCCTGGGTGCCCTTCTGTCCCATCGCATGGTGTCTGGCCCTGTGGCCGCCACCAGAGCTGAGCAAACCTTTGCAGTCTCCAAAATACAGTTAAGGTGTCCCGTCCTCTGGGAGGTCTACTCTGGCCTCGTCCCCGCTATTCCCTGGCAGCTGCCCTTTGCGTGAAGGTCTGCCCTTCTGACCCCTCTGCTCAGCCCCCGGAGAGGCCTGTCTCAAGTCCTGGGTTATGGCGTGAGCTGATTAAACCTTCTAAATTCTCCTCACTTGTATCACCAAGTCTGTCAGTCTGCAGCACACACACACAGAGACACGTACACACTCACACATGCACACACATGCACACGTGCACACACACATGTACACACATGCACAACATGCATACACGTACACACTCACACATGCACACACTCACATGCACACATACACACATGCACACTCACGCACACACACGCACACACTCACACATGCACACACACATGCATACACGTACACACTCACACATGTACACATGCACATGCACACATACACACACATACACACTCACACAAACTCACACACATGCACACACGCGCACACACACTGTTACCACTCTGCTACTCACAGATGATAACACTCTTACCCTCTCCCTTCACCCTACACACCTCTCTCTTAAGAATCGATCACAGCCACCTTTTATTTACAGATTAGTTCTACAAAAGCAAACAAAACTGCACCAACAGCAAAGCCCTGGAACAGTGGAGGAAGATGGTGTCTGTCTAGCTCCAGGCTCCAGGACCACGCTCAGTGCTCGGAACACGGTGGGCATGAAATGCCTGATCAGATGGAAAGAGTGAAAAAGCCAAGTGAGAGAGATCTGTCCCAGATCAGTTCTGCCCGGACCCATGAGCCCGCTTAGGCAGAGATCAGTGGAGGGCTCCGGTGGGGTGGGACCGACCTAGGGAGTCTTTCTAAAGTTGCCACTTAATCCTCATCTTTCTGTGAAGTTGAACATTTCTTTTCTCTATGAAAACATGGCAGGAAAGAAGTCTTCCAGGTGGAAAATAGCCAGCCTCTCCCGGCACGCCCCTTCAGGTGAAGAGCGGCGCATCGCGTCCCTGGGTGAGGACAGAGCCCCGCACCGTCCCGCGTGGCCCTCAGGTGGCCGTCACCATGTGGGCTCCCGTCCCGGGCCCTCCAAGCCCACAGGGAATTTCTAAGTGAAAAGCCGAACTTCTCTTACATTTATTCTCATCTCGCCGCATTAGTTACTCAGGGCTATTTCATCTTTTGTGTATGAGCAAATAAAATGTGATGTTCCTGTCCTGTGGGGCTGACTGATGTATATCAAAATTTAAAAGTGAAGAGATAAATACAGAAGTTGCCAAGTACTAATCACTCTGTTTCAATGATTATCAACATTTTGCTAGTCTTATTTCTTCGCACTGACTTCCCTGTAGTGAAAAAAAAATTTTTTTTTTAAAATCTGGAAACCAAAGCATTTCATCCATAAATAGTTCAGAAGAAACTAAAAAAAACTGCTGCAGGATTATTACCTGTTATAAAATTAGCAATGATTAATATCTTCCATGTCAAATCAGTGTTCAAACTCTGTAACTGATTCAATGTCTGTGGAGCCCTGGGAATGTGGGTGTATCCAAGAGGAGCAGTGCTGTATTTAATTTACAACCCCTTCGGTCTCCCTTGGTCTTTAAGGGTCTCTCATCCTGCTCCCTTTCTTGGTCTCTCTCTCTCTCTCTCTCTCTCTCTCTCTCTCTCTCTCTCTCTCAGTTTATTTGTTGGAGAAACCAAGCCGTTCGCCTGGCAGAGTTTTTCCCTCTGGACTTAGCCAACTGCCTCAGGCTTTGCAGTCTTCAGGGTCCCCCCGGTTCCGTTTCCGTCAGCACAGCGTCGAACCCGGGTTTGATGGGCTGGTTCGCCTTTGGACGGATGTCACGGGGGGCGTGCTTTGTCCTGCAGCCCGCAGAGTCAGACAGACTTTCACTTGTGCATCAGATCCCCTCCTAGGTGTCCCTGCACGGGGCGCTTCACCTTTCTGAGCCCTGAGCCTGAGCATCATTAACCACCAGTAGCCATGCCCACCGCACTTGGTTTTTTTTCGTGTTCACCAGGACCTGGCACAGAGCAGATGGGCACAAAGGCCCTCCTGCCTGGACAGAGCCGATGTCCAGGGACGCACTGTACAGAGCTGGGCTGTGGACCCCGCCCTCGGGCTTTCTGAAGGACCCTTGTTTCCAAAATCAGATCGTAAAGTCAAGTGAAAACAACTCTGCTGCCGCTTCTCTTAAGGATGATTTATTTGCCTGGTTCTTTGTAGGATGAGAAACTTGGACCTAGATTCATCAAAAGGGGCACAAATCTTACCAGGAGAAAACAGAAAAATTATGTTCTGTCCACCAAGAAATGTGAGAAAGTAATGAAATTATGACAATTTGGAGTTGCACTGATTGTGTAACTTACTCGTCTTGCCAATTAAAAAAAGTAATGTAAAATATTTGGTAATTTAAAGAAATCTAATTCTCTCTAGCTCTGTCTCTCTGTGTCTCCATCAGTCTCCATCTCCATCCCCCTTTCCCTCCCCTCCCCCTCCCCTTCCCCCTCCTCTGTGTGTGTGTGTGTGTGTGTGTGTGTGTGTGTGTGTGTGTTTCTCCCTCTTTCTAATCATCAGCTGTGTTGCGCTGCTGTTCTGGTTTGTGGTAGGAGTTGGGGATACACAGCTGGTTGTAGACTCTCCTGCTGGTTTACCCGGCCTCCATCAGGGCAGCGCCCTGTTTTGTATTGGGTGTGTTTCCAGGGGTCTGGGGTCTCCTCTTGTGTGCATACTGTTTGTCAGGTATAACAGTAAATAATAGGGGCACTGAAACCTCAGGAACTCAGTTACTTGCTCACAGTTCTTGAATCTGCTGTGCCAAGTTATCCAGTCTGGTTTCTTTCTTTTTTTTTCTTTTTCTTTTATTTTAAAGAGGATAAAACCAAGGAAAATAAAACAGAATAAAACCAATCAAAACAAACCAGTGTAAGTTTTCAACCACAGCCATTGTACCGAGCACCGTGGTCCTTCCTGCAAAGCTCAGGTGGGGAGACTGGAGTTCTGTTCTCACCACACTGTGAGGAAGTAGCCCAAGTCCATCGCTGTGGTTGTGGCAGAGGAGGCCAAGAGTGAAGCTGGCGCCCTCATTTTGTACGGTGGTGACAAGACCCTACAACACCTGCAGTGTCTGTGGAGAGCCCTGGGAGCTGGATCGCCACCCCAGGGAGTAGAACGTGGGGCTCTTTCCCAGAGGAAATCTCTGTAAAGACTTTGCCCCTGTGCAGTGACAACAGCACCGACCCCATCACAGCACCACTGAGGACCCGTGGGGAGCTGCAATGAGGCACCTCTGCCCCGGCACCTAAGGGCGTGCTCAGTGGAGGCCCCTGGGGCTTTGATTCTCACCACAGTCCTGCGCAAATGAGGCTGTGTGAGAAGACTGGACTTCCTCCTCCACCTGCCAATCATGGGACATCACTGCCAGTGCCCACAGGTGTCGTGCCAGAGCCGCCCAGCCAGGACAGGAGAGTCCAGTATGGTCTTTGGCATAGCACACTTGTCATAGCGGAACTGAGAAACACGTGAGGGGAATGAAAATAGACAAGTGGGAGATGCCCATGGCAGGATGGCACCGATTTTAGGATGATCTGGTGGGAACTTTAAAGCAGACAGCACAAAAAGGAGTCAGAGACCAGTTATGAACATGCTTGAAACAGGCAAGAACATGGAAAATCTAGATAAGCAATTCAAGGTGTAAAGAAGGGCCAAGCAAAATATCGTAATTAAGAAGAAACAAAACAGCAGCTGTAACAATAACACCAAAACATCAGCAGGATCCAGCCAAGTGGGACACACGTTTCCGAGCAGGTTAGCAGGGCCAGAAGAAAACCAGTGGACTCAAAGATAAAAAAACAGCAGCTACACAACCAGAGATAAAGTGGACTGAAAACCACAAAACGCAAGCAACCCCTCCACCCCCAAATCCAAAAGCAAGCCCTGTGTAGGTTTTCTGCAGAGAAAGAGCCTAGGAAATCCAGGGTCCCTGATGACCTTCTTCGACAGATGACGGTGCCAGATGGAGAAAGGGGGTGGTAGTAAGAATAAATAGTGGCTGAAATTTCTCCATATTTGGAGAGAGAGAGAGAAAGAGAGAGAGAGAGAGAGAGATCATAGGTATACTGGGTCAAGATGTTGAGGAAACCCTAGGGAGCATAAAACCAATGAAATACACAGTGCGATAAGTGGAGTCAACTTCTAAAGACTTGAGAGAACTAAGAGAAAAAAAAAGAGTCTGGAGGTGACTGAGAGACAAAAGACACTTTACCTACTAGAAGGACAGACTGAATGGCAGCCGATTTCTCTTTGGAAACCAATGAACCCAGAAGGAAGTGGTACAGCATTTTTAAGTCCTGAAGAAAAAGAATGACCGAGTCAGAAGCGTATGTCCAGGGAAAATAACCTTCATGATTGAGGGGGAAGTCCAGATAATTGCAGATAAAGGAAAATGAGTTGACTTTGTCAGCTGCAGACCTGTCTTGAAAGAATAGCTAAAGATGTTCTCTAAACAGCAAGAAAATGTTAAAAGAAGGAATCTTGCAATATTGGAAAGGAAAAACAAACAATGAAAGGAGTAGAATTTTAGATAAACATAATACACGTTCCTTCCCCTCTTGACTTCTAAGTTAAGTTTGATGATTGAAGCATAAATTATAGCACTGTCAAATGTGGTTTTCAATGTAAATTGAGGAAATATTTTGGACAATTATATTACAAATGGAGTAGGGTGCTGCGCATGGTAGAACATGCCTGTGATCACAGCACTTGGGAGGCTGAGGCAGGAGGGTCGCCGTGAGTTTGAGGCCAGCTTGGGCTACACAGTGAGTTCAAGGACAGCCTAAACTATATAGTAAGACCCTGTCTCAAAAAACCCAAAACCAAACCAAACCAAAAAACAGGTGGAGTAGAGCAGGGAGTGAAAGATTTCTATGCTTCATTCAAACTAGGAAAATATAGACACAAAGAGACTGTAGTCACACACACACACACACACACACACACACACAGACACACACACACCATAATCACTGAAAATGATATGCAAATGCTTTCAAAGATACTATAAAAGCCATAGATAAATTATCAGGGAATTCCAAAACAAATTTCAAGTACCCAACATCACAAGAGAAACGCGAAAAAGAATTAAACCTTGAAAGAGCAAAAGGAAAACAATGATATGCGTATCATACCAGTATTCAGGGAAGCTGAGGCAGGAGGGTTACAAGTTCAAGTCCAACCTGGGCAGCTAAGGAATTTAGTGAGACCCTGTTTCAAAATGAAAAAATAAAGAGCAGCTAGGACATAGTTCAGTTCAAAGCACTGGGTTTAATCTTCAGGGCTGTAAAAACAAAAACAAAATAAAACAGTATTCTACAAAACAACAACAAAAACAATGAAGTAAAATGGCAGATTTAATAATCACAGTAAATGTAAATGGTCTAAATATTTAAAAGACAAAAGTTGTTGTAGTAGGTATAAAAAAAAGCTTTGTGATGTTTAATACAAACTCATTTTAACTATAATGATATAGATTGATATAAGCTGGTGTAAAATAACAGGCTTTATTTGAAATAGCCAAATGTCCAATTAATGGATAAATGAATAAGTAACTTGTGGAAGGTCTTTATAATGAAATACTACAGAGGTTAAAAGAAAAGACTATTGACACATGCATGGAAATGAATGTGTCTCAAAGTGGCTGCTGAGTGAAAGAAGTTATACAAAAACAAAGACATCCAGTGTGTGTCTATTTATATCACAGAAAATTCAAACCAGTGTGTACTGACAGAAATTATATCTACGCTTTTTTTCACTAGGGATGGATGAAAAGGGAGAGTTGGATAACAGTCATGAGAAACTGTGAACGGTGGGATCTCTTGATGGTGGTGATGGCTTTGTAGATGTATGCCCATGTTATGCTCCACAAAATTGTCACTTTAATCTGTAAAATATATGTAGCTATATCTCAATAGTTATAGTTTGATTTTGTAGGCCCTATAAAATTAGCAGGTCTAAAATAAGAATATATACAGATCTGAACATGCCTGCAGGTCCTAAAAGAAATGGGGGTCTCGAGGAGAGGGCATGGAGCTGGGGGAGGGCAAGGCTGGGGAGAGAGAAAGGAGACAGGACGAATAATTCCGATCGAGTCTCATTTATTAAAAGGTGTATATGGCATTTATAGAAGAGGGGGCGGAAGCTGTCATCCTGTGGGGAGTGTCATTTCCGGGCTAGGCTGAGAGGATCCTGGGAAATGCAGGCTGACGTACCGGATGCCCACAGGTGAGAGAGGCGGGGTGGCAGCTGTGAAGCTTTACCGCTCTCTACACAGATCCTAGATTGTATAGAAGTTTTTACCTTGTATTCTTTGTCCTGGAAGTTATAGGTCTCTACCCAGTATGTCCTAGAGAGATATATTTCAATTTCCCTGTATTTTAAAATGAAGTCTGAGGTTCAGTCTTCATATGATTGAAGACCATGGGTAGTTTTCAGTGCCATTCTTTGTAAGTCTGGGTTAATGCAGAATTTCCCAGCTTATTAATTAGCTGGAATGTAGACCTCTCTCCTTTTATTTATTTATTGTGTTAAATGACTCCCATTCTGTCATTTCATATCTGATTCAACACTGCATTAGCAAAGTCCCATGAAGAATTTCAAGCATAAAACACATTTTAGGGCCTGGGGTCCCTGGGCTCCTCCCCTCCCTACCTTTGGTGCCCACCCTGCAGACAAATCCAAAAGCCGATTTTCATTCACACACTCACCATCCACGCGGATTTCACCACGGGCGTGCAGCATGCATTACTCGAAGCAGTAAAACTGCAGACAGAAGGAGGGATGACTCAGGATGCTTTTAGGATAAGTACATGAATACAAGTATGTTCTCAGTAATAAACAGCAGCTTTCATCTTATGACACCAGGTTTGAGATATGTTGACAAGAGAAATTAAGCCATCCCTATGATTTGTGAAAAATCAACCTAAACATAGAGTCACTTATGTCTGTGCATATTTACATACAGACACACAGACCTTCAACCTGTTGGCAGGCATACGTACAGGTACTTGCACATGTAGAAACAAACATATAAATCTATAAATTCACATTGGGGTTTGGAGGGAGGGAGGTAGAGAGAAAGAGACACAGAGAGAGAGATACAGAGAGAGACGGAGACAGAGAGAGAAACAAAGACAGGCAGAGAGAGACAGACAGAGACAGAGAGGGTTGAAACTACTTTGAGTATTTACATTATTTATATTATTTCCCCTCATTTTTTACCTTGTGTCCTTTGCCCATGTACTGATGATGTTATGAAAACATGAAGGTACATTTTATTTTGAAAGATTTTGCAAGAACACTGTTTGTATGATGAGGGTTCATTGGGGTACACACGTATCACTAGTGCTCCTTAATGTATAATCAGAAATGTTCTCTATCAGAAATATCTTTAAAAGGAAATAACTTGCAAAATACAAATATGAAGTACAACTATCACGTAACAGAGCATCGCATTTCAGTCCTGTTTTCTGACTCAGAGGTTGATGTAATAATCATTTCCTTGGAAAGTTTACACAAAACATAAAGAAAACTTAGAAAATAAACTATGAAACGACGGGTTCAGTCAAAATCTCAAAATCACAAAATGCCAAGGGCTAAAGTTTATTACACAATTTGTGATGGATTTAGTCTGTGAGAGTGACTGCATACTCCCGGATTTCATTTCAAGCCTCAAGTATTTGCCCAGCCACCTGGGACAGAGTTTATAGGAGAGAGTGCAGAGGATCAAAGCGAGTTCAAAGATTTTATAACTCCCACTCTGTCTCCGTCTCTGCCGCTCATGGATCTGTTTTATTCTCTGCTCCTGTTTCTCAAGGACGTGTTGACATGGTGGCTGCTGCCACCCCCAGCCCCTATCAGTGGAGAAGTGGATTCAAGCAGGGAATCTCGAGCAGGATCGGGCTGGCCGGTGTCCTTGTCCTCTGAGAGGTGAGCGCTGTCTCCTGGATCCACCTGCTGGGGCGGGGACGTGACCAGGAAGGCTTTGTGCTTCCCACGCAGGCTTCTGGGACTCTGGTATGTTACACTCAGGTCAGCAGAGTCTCCTTTCTTTCTCCCTTTCCTTTCTTTAGGGGGCTGAGTAGAAAAAGGATGAGGAGAGTATTACTAGCATATGGCCGAGTGAAATTGTATTGGCTGCACTGAAAATGGTTCAGATCTTAGCCAATGCATTTTCCCTCATAACGAGTCTTGGTGCACACTGCATGCAAGATCTTTCTCCTGCTTCGCTGTTGCACAACTACAGAGATGGAACAGTTTTCAAGGCTCTGTGAGGCCGTCTGTCCAGGGGAGCTGGTATCGCGCAGTGCGCAGGAGAGCAGAATTGTCAGAGAAATGGTCTCTTAGGTAGTGGGCGGGCAGGGCGCGTGGCCAGGCTCCGTCTCAGCCTCCCTGGGTGGGGCGTCCACTCCGAGGCCTGCTTCTGCTGCAGGCCGTGTGGCGACAGGGCTGAGATCTCCTCCTAAAGAGGTGTTGGAATAACCTGCAAGCTATGCTGCGGTCACAGATTGACATGCACTTGGGCCTCAGCGTTTAAAAACTAGAAGAATAGAATAGAATAGAATAGAATAGAATAGAATAGAATAGAATAGAATAGAATAGAATAGAATAGAATAGAAAATTCCAGGTGGAGAGATACGTTTAGAGTTGTAAAATATTACTTGAATTATATGTGCATACCTCTGTAACATAAGATGTATTTCTCAACCTGAATTATGGTCAAAATATTTAAAATTCCTTCCTCCTGTGTGGCATGTATTTCAGTAAAAACAGACAAACGGTCACTGAATCCTTCATCCTTGCCCTGCTCTGGGGCGTGTCCCATGGGTCCAGGGATGTCTACCTGCGAATCCAGTAGGTTTGACAAGGTTTCAAGGTCACTGATGAGAAAAATCAAGAAACAGCCATTGGGAGTGTTGCCAAGCTCACTGGAGAAGCTGGTTCTGTGATTATTTCACCACCCTGAAAGGGGGTGATGGTGGATGGGGAGGCCAAGGCCTCTCTGGAGGTGGCTACAACCCAGTTAGGGAGGAGCAGGAAATGAGGGGTGGTTTCCAGGGATGCCCTGAACAAGCAGGGTCCTCAGTGACAGGGCTGTGTCTGAGCGCAGGTGAGTCTAGTAGGGTAGAAATGTGTTTGGGAAATCCAGACAGGTTCGCAGGTGCGCTAATTTAATAACACATATTTTACATTATTTCTCTTTTGCATAAATTTGCATCCAAGCAATTCATTTAGTTTTTGTCATAGTCTACTTCCAGTTTGC
>RJWM01021991.1:0-34412 GCA_004363535.1 Dasyprocta punctata | reverse complement strand
TCCGCGTTGGTTGGATTGAGCTCCGGTCAGAGGTTCCGCCACTTTTGTTTGTTTACTTCTTTTTTTTTACTCTTTCCGAGGGCTACAGTTCTCATCCTAGACTCCTCTTAGGTCCAGAGGATCCATCTCCCTCCCCTTTCCTTCTTTCTGTTATTGTATTATTTTGTATTCCAGCATTTGGGAGGTATATTCCAGGGAGTCTCCTTACGGTGGAGTCATCAGGTCGGCCAATTTGCAGGACTCCTTCTCTGTGATTTTAAGCCTGTGGTTATCTGCTAAGGTATGAAGTTTTGTGGTAGTACACAATTAAAGGCATAGCTCTGGTTTTACTGGTAGGCAAAGAAGGCATTCAGAGTCAAGATTCATACTGGATAATCACAGGAAAACAGCAATAAGAATAGGGAAGGATGTTGGTTCTGGTATTTTCAAAATCCACAGACGCTTAGGCTGATCCTGTTTTCTGGCTCTGGGATGGGGACCTGAGTTTTCCAACTGCCAACACTTTGCCTGTCTCTTTCCAGTCTGACCATGGTCTCTGGCCCTGGATATGTCCTGTTGTTGTCCCTCACCCAGTCACTGTGGGATTTCAACACTGGTAGCCCTGAGATGAAGTCAACTCACACCTGCTCTGAGTCCTAGGTACATTTGGCCCTTCCCTAAACTGGCATCCCACAAAGCACCCCCTCCAGTGGATATGGAAGTTGTTTGGATTGGAGTCACTCACCAATTGTAGCACCCGACATCCACTGTTTCATTCTACTGATCTTTCTCCTTGGAAGCCTCTGGAGTCACCCCCCTCACTGGGTCTCTATAGATTCAATCCTCCTCTCTCAAACCATGAGTCATGAGGTGGGGAGAAAGTGCAGATTGCCACCTCCCTTTTCTGCATTGTGGTCTGACCCTTCACTTTCTCTGTAGGTTCCAATTTTCCCTTCAGAACTTTCTGGGTCCTGAGGATCTATGTCCCTCCTTTTCTTCACCAAGTTGTTATTTTCCAGTGTCTGGATACCAATACTTGGAGATGTTGATATATTGCTGATTATCATTGTACCATCTCCCCAGAAGTCTTGACAGTGCCTTTTAAGAAATAAAACATGCACTTACTCAGGCTATATGTCTAAGAATATTTGAGTTAAAAATATCAGTTTTCCTCTACATATCAGAAAAGCCAGGAATTGTTTCAGTTTATTGACTCAATGGATTCAACAAGAACTCTACCTAGTGGCATACTTTTCTAAAATGTTAGATGAAGTGGCTGCTAGATGACCACGCTGCCTGAGAGTAGTAGCAGTTACAGCTATGCTAATAGAAGTAGCTGTGACAACTAACATTGGGGCAAAACTAGATATCCTGACTCTCCACCAGTGCATGGTTATTCTTGAGACAAAATATACTTTTGGTTGATAGTGCAAATGGCTTGCTAAGTATCAGGTCATGCTTCTAGACAACCCTGAGGTTAATATAAAGTAAGGCATCAATTCTGCCTTACTGATGCCCACAGGCTCCAATGTTGGCCACTCTTGTGAACAGATGATTTCTTAGGTCTATGCAAACAGCCAAAACAACAGTGATCTGACCCTACAAGACGTCAAGAAGGTCTGGTTCACTCATGGAAGTAATTTTGTCTATGAAGCACTTCAAGAGACAGGTTATGCAGTTGTCACTTTGCAACAGGTTATTGAGGCCAAACCCTTGCCCCCAGGGACCTTTTCTCAAAAATCAGAGCTTATTTACCTTACTCGGACATTAATATTTGGAAAAGACAAAAGGTTAAATATCTATACTGCCTTTCTGCTTCATATGCCCATTCAGCAATCTGAAAAAGGGCTTACTAACTAATAAGTTATCTATAAAGCACAAGCAGGAACTTCTACAACCCTCAGAGGCAGTGTATCTTCCAAAGCAGATAAGCCCATTTGTGATGTTATAAGGGATCCCTTTTTGTCTTTGATTATTGTAGTAGATCCAGAGACCACAAGACTTTTACTCTACCTGTTAATCTAGTCCAAGTACAACAGGCTATCCAATTGTATGGGAACAAATTGCTGCCAGCTCCCAGCCTAGGGGGATAACCTTGTGTCCATCCTGGAGACCAAGTGCTAATTAAAACTGGAAACTATGGCATCACTGAAGAGCAATTAAAACCAAAAGGTAGCAGTGCTTTTCAATAATCCTTTCCATGTCGATTGGAGCAAATGTGGCCGAGATAGCTTGATTCATCTTTCTAGGATATAGCCAGTTATAGCTGAACTGTATGATGAAAAAGATCACACAAAGCAAAAAAAAAGAAGTTACTCCTGTGAACCTCTGGATGAACTGAGGCTACTCTTCAAACAGCAAGCCCTCAGTACTAATCCAAGTGTAGATAAATAGTGTCTGACCTGTAACCCACTGCAGTTTAAATATAGTATTGGGACTCCTGTTTTTAAGTAGATCCACAACATAGGTAATTTTTCTAGGCCTACAGCTCTTGGGCTCTTAGTACCTCAGCATCCCTCTTTGCCATAGTTTCGCCTTCACAGGAAACATGTAAATGTGATGTGTTCCTTCTCATACTTAGGCTCTACATCCCCAACCTAATAATAAAGTTACTAGATTGACAAATTCACAAAGTTTTCTCCCATTGAACAGGTAGCTCAAAAGTTCTCCACATGTAAGTACCAACTCTTTTCTCATTGTCTTTTGACAGGACTTTCTCAGCTCAGCTTGTGAGTCACAACATCCTAAGGTGGTTGGAGAATACATAATGTCCAGTAGGTAGTGCCTACAGTCCCTTTCAGCCAGAAGTAGCTATATGAAGACATATATCTCCACATCCTCATCAACCCATAACAAACTATGGGGACTTACGTCCCTCAGGTGTGGCAACTTGGCTGGGCAAGTGGATGTGACCTGTTGGTCACTGGAGATCCAGAGCATATGCACAGAACAGTGTCCAAGCCCTGCATCTGGTACCAATTGATGAATGTTATCTTCAATTCTTTTGGCACAAGAGCAAACTGGTTTTCAGTAGGAGGGCCTAGATCTGACCTCAGAATGGGGGAATACAAGACAGTTGCCATTGATCTCATGGCCACCCCTTTCTTTCTTTCTCAGTGGACTGCTCTGAACTCTGTAGAGTGAATTTCTTTTCCTACCTTAATTGACCCACACTCTACAGAGTACATTTCTTTTCTTACTTTCAATATCTTTAATACATGTAAAGGCTTATTACCTTTTGCACATCTTCTTGTCCAATTTTTTGTCCATGACAAGAACATAAAAAGGCCCAGACCCTGACAACAGATCTTTGTGACTTACATGAACAAATTAATAGGTAGTCTGCCCTTGAAGAATAGAAGGGTGTGTTACTTTGAGTAGAGCAGATTTCCTAGCCTAAGAAAATTTCTGGGAAGGGAATTAGTTGTGAATCTTTAAAACTAACATTCCAGGCAGCTGCAGGAATGAGTGTCTAAATCCTTCATATGGGATGAGTATGACACACCATAGTACACAATATCCATCACATTTTCCTTCCTTTTGATTCAATCCTTCCCTTGTACAGTTCCATACTATCATCTCTAAATAGTTTTTTCACTTTCTCCCTGAACTCCCTCCTCTTTTCCTCTCTCCCTCTCTCTGTCCCTCCCCCTCCCTCCCTATCTTTTCCCCTTTCCTTCCCTCCCTTTCTTTCTTTTCCTTTCTTCTGAGTACTGATGAATGAATGCAGGGCCTTTATATTGAGCTACATTCTCAGCCTCTGCTTTTTTTGAAACAGGATTTCACCTAGTTGTCCAGGTCAAATTTGAACTTGTGGTCTTCCTGTTTCAGCCTCCTACAGTGCTGGGTTTACAGGCATGTGCCACTGTGCCTGGTTTTGAGTGGTTTCATTCACTCATCTCATGCCTTGCTCTCCACTAGTAAGGATTCAGCAGAGTTGTGCTCTCTTTCTCTTTGGTTTTGAAACAAATTTTGTTGATGATTAAGATCTACAGGCACAAAAAGTGAGGACAGTTGACTAGCAGCTATAAACTGAGAACCATAACACCTCAGTTTTTAATAATCATATTTACAAGTTCTCTTTTATACAAGATCTACTCTTTTTATATAAAATCTGCCTGCCCTTCCCCATATACCATACCAGGAATTGTTTGGGGTCTACAGAGAAGGCTTTGTACTCAATAAGAAAATTAATTTCAAAAGGTTGCCAGTATGTATTTGAAAAGCAATTAAATTGTTTTTTGAAGTCCCAAAATTTGAGACACCATGGCATTATGGTTTGCATCTCAAATCTCTCTCAAAAGCCATGTGCTAAAGGCTTTGTTGCCAGTTGATGGGCTTTTGGAAGGTGACAGGATATTAGGGATCTAAATTCATCAGTGAATTAATCCATTGGTGGACTTATATTTGATGGCATTAACGGACAGTGGTGGAATCCTAGGACAGTGACGGCAAACCTTTTAGAGATGATACCCCTAAACTGTAACCCAAAACCTACTTATTAATCACGAAGTGCTCCTATGTGTACTGTTATCCCATGGTTGGCTGCTGGGGTGTTGCTAAGGTGACTTGGCTCACATACCAACAGAGAGGGCTCTGTGTGCCCTCTCTCAACTGCAGTACACATACCATACGCTTTTTTTTTTCAGCACCAGGGATAGAACTCACAACCTTGTGCCTGCCAGGCAGGCGCTTAAGCCACTGAGCCAAACTCCCAGCCCTGGTTTTTTGAGGCAGAGTCGCACTATGTAGCTCAGGCCGGCCTTGTGCTTGCGTTGTAGCCCAAGGTGGCCTCGAACTCACAACGCTCCTCCTACTTCAGCCTCCCAAGTGCTGGGATTAAAGGCGTGCACCACCACCCCCGGTTCACATACCATATGTTTGCCACCATTGTCCTAGGACATGGTCCCTAGTTGAAAGAAGGGGTCATGGAAGTGTGAATTGGGGACTGTATTTTATCTCCAGATCCCTCCCGTTTCTCTCAGCTGCTGTCTTAGTTTTCTTGTTGCTGAGGCAAAATACCCAAATCCCAAAGTTAAGCAAGGAAAGGTTTATTTAGCTCACAGTTTGTAGAGGTTTCAGTTCATAATTGCCTTGCTCCAAGGCAGAGTGGCACATGACCCAGGAGCAACAGTTCATGGTGGTGGAAGACAGTAAAAACAACAAGAGAGAGTAAGACAAGGCTCTTTCTCTCCCTTATATTGTATGTAGGCTACTCACTCTAGGGCAGGTGTAGCACTCACACTCTTAGTCCCAGCATTAGACCACGAATCAATTTTAAACTCTAGATTCAGCTGCCTCTGAAAAGCCTGCCCTCATGACTGCATGAAGCTTTGGGGGGACATTCAGACATAACAGCTGCCATGTATTGAACAGGTTTCCCCCACCACATTGTTCTACCATGATATTTCTCTTTATGGTTTTTAAAATTAATTCTATTGGTACATTTTAGGCATACATAATGATAACATTCATCATATGAAATTTGTACCCATACATGATATATCTTGATACTTCTTTTTTCTCCTTTCCCTCCCCTCCCTTCAACCCCTCTTCCCCTCCTCATTTAGAAAGCATTGTTTCCATTTTTCCTTCTCTTCCCTTGTTTTCCTTTTCCTTTCCTTCCTTTTCCCCTCCCATTTCTCTAGTTTCCTTTCCTATTTGAGCATTTTCTTTCCTATTTCATAATTGGGTGATATGTCTATATTTGCCTCTATATGATGATGCATTTGTATGTGATATATTTTGATTCCTTTTCTTCCCCAATCCCCTCTACTCCCTTCAATTCCTCTTCCCCTTCCTATTACAAAACTTTGTTTCCATTTTATCCTATTTTCTTTTTTTGCCTCACCACAGGATTAAAAACAATGGAGCCAGTTGAGCATGTACTGAAACCTTTAAGACCATGAGGCATAATAAACTTTCCCTCCCTTGTTTTAATCAGGCATTTGGTCTCAGAGATGGAAAACTGTGTAACACACATGGGTTAACTTGGAAGAAATTATGCTAAGGGAAATAAGCCAGAAAAAATAGGACATACTATATGGCCTGATTTATATGTGGAATCTAAAAAAGTTGAAATCAAAGATTCAGAGAGTTGAAGATGGTTGTCAGGAGTGGTAGCATGAGGAGATAGTGGTCAAATGTACAAATTTTCAGTTATAAAATGAGTTTGGAATCTAGCATTTAGCATGGTGACTGTAGTTAGTAAACTGTATGCTTGATATTTGCTAAGAGACTAGATCATAGGTGTGCTCACCACACATGCAAAATGGTAACTACATGAGATGATGGATACTTTATTATGGTAACAATGTCACAATATAAATGCACATCAAATCATTACAATGTATACCTTAAATATATGCATAAAATTTGTTTTTCAATTATATCACAGTAAAACTGGAAATAAGCAAATAGAATGACAGGTTTAGGCATTAAATAAAAATTTCTGAATGCCTCAGGAATAGACAGTAAATAATATAACTGGAAAAGATACAAGAATAAACATTTTGAGATCTATAATAAAAGTCAAGGTGAGATATACATCTGAAAGGTGATACAGATACTCATTTGAAAATAAAAGTAAATCATAGTATTGCTTTACTGGCTATCTTTTTAATTAATATATTTCTATAAGAAATCTAAAATTACAGTTCAGAGGCTTAATCACCATAGTCAACTTGAATTAAGGGATTTTTGGTGTTTAGCTCACGTAATGATTGTTAAAGATTTTATCAGAGAACTAAGTATTAATATAAGACTATATCAAGATCCCTTGGTTCAATTATACAGTATAATTTTTGGTTTATAGATTAGATATAATATTACAGGTGAGACACTCTCTGGTACACACATACATTATGGTAAAGTATCGTATGTAGTATAAAAACATAATGTAGACTAATCTGAGGAAACAGGTTGTAGAAACATTCAAATTGACCTGATAAAACTAGGTTCAAATACTTACTCTTGCACTTATTGCCTACATGATATTATCAAGTTAATTAATCTCAGTATGTCTCCCTTTTATTATCTGTAAAATAGAGATAAAAATAAGGCCTAACTCCTAGGTTTTTAGAAGGTTTAAAGGAGCATTATTACATGGAAAATAGGGTTTAACATTAGGTCTTTTCTATGTCCTCCTAACTCTACTACTACTACTACTACTGCTGCTGCTGCTACTACTACTACTACTACTACTTATAACTTTGAATTAGGCTTTTAAGTAGCAATTTTAATTACCTGAAAAACATGAACAATAATTCTAAGCTTAATTATTCCACAATATCAAATGCAATAACCTATGTAAAAGTATTTTGTAAAAATACTACTGCATATAGTTGTATGTGAAGGATATCTATCAGTACATGCAATTGGCTTGTTGCAGCATCTCGAATTTAGAGCTTAAAACCTAAAATGAAGGCTTCAGTCATTTCAATAATTATAGGAGAATTTTCCAGCTTTTTGCTTTATCTGGCTTTGTACTTTCATCCAAAAAAATTACAAATGAGTTGGGGTGTAGTTTAGTGGTAGCACACTTACCCTGTTATGTACAAGGTCCTGGGTTTGATCCCCAGCACTGAAAAATTAATTAAAAAGTGGGAAGCAAGAGAGTTAAACTCAAAATTATGAATTTTTCTGTTAGTATCTGTGGTGAATTTGGTTTCCAAAGAATCATACCATTCATGACCTCTGTTATCACCCTAGAAAAATGCCTACCAAATACTAAGGGCTCGATCAGTGTCTTAGTTACTTTTTTCATTGCTGAGACAAAATGCCCAAAACTCACACATTAAAGAAGGAAAAGTTTATTTCAATTCAGTTTGTAGAGGTCTTAGTCCATATGTGGCTGGATCCAAGGCAGGGTGGCATAGCAGAGGGGTATCACAGAGGAGAAACAATCCATGGCAAAGCAGGCAGAAGACACTGAAGCAGCAAGCAGCAGCAGCAGCAGCAAAGTAGTGAAGCAGCAAACCTCCCTTCTCCTTTTATACCATCCATGATACAAATCCTTTGTAGGGTGCCACCCACTCCCAGAGTGGGCCTTCCCATTATAAACCCCTAGAGCTATGCTAGTTCCAATCTGTGGGCTAATTTAGCTTCACACACTTAATCACACTATCACAGTGGTAGTAAACAAATGGCACATATGTTGCAGCAGTCTGTTTGTATCACTGAAAACCCTAGTTTACCATTACTGTCCTAGACCCAACCAGCTCCTAAGCCCCCATTTATGAGCACGTGAGACTTTGGGGGGGCACATACAGATACAAGCCATAACATTCCACCCCTAGTTCCCAAAAGACTCAAGCACATCCCTTTATGAAAAAGGCATTTAGGCCATCTCTAAGATTTGCCAAAGTCCTAAATTTCAACACTGTGGGAAAGCCCAAGTCCAAAGTCTCCTCTGAGATGTAAAGCAAACTCTTAGCTTCAAGCCCCTATGCAAATGAAAAGAAAGTTAAAAACTTTCGACATACAATGACACAAGATAAACATTTCCATTACAAAAGGTACAAATAGGGGAATGGAAAGGAATGGGACCAAGGCAAGTTCAAAATCCAGTAGGGCAAACATTAAACCCTGTAGATGCAGTCTTGGCAAGATGTGAACTCTAAGGCTTTTCTCTTTGGTTGGCTTTGCTCACTCTTTACAGCTTTTCTCAGAAGATCAATGTTGTTGGCTTCTCCAACTCTCTGGGGTTTCCACTGAACCTTTGGATTCACACTCATGGCTTCACCCAATGCCTGCTCAAGGGTAAACTGCCTGGCCTCACAGGCCTTCTTCTGAAATCTGGGTGGAAACCTTCTTGACCCTATGACTGTTGCATTCTGCTTGCACCTAAAGCCAGCATCACATGGATGACACCACATGACAGCATCATGTGGATGCTACCAGCTGAATCAGTAGCCAGGCTTCCTTCTGTATTGACTGGAGGGGTTGAAAGACTAGCTTTCTGGGAACTATGAACCAAATGTGGAAGAACAACCTCTCTAGGCCATTGCCATTCTGGAATATAGTGCCCTGGGGCTTTCTCCTCAAAGCAAAGTCTTTCACCTTTGAAATTCTGAGGCTGCAAAGCATGGAGCCTGCTGGTTCTTTTAGTAGCATCATGCCATCTTTTCTGCTACCTGTTCCTTTTCAGCAGCAAAATTCTCTACTGCTCCATCTTTGCATGCTGTATCTTTACTCTAGCATCCTTTCTGGCCAAAACAAAAACTTTTTAAGTAATTCTGTTGGGCTCTTTGCTTTTGATTCTCAACATAGATCTGACTAAAAGCCCCCAACAGTAGCCATGCCATAGCTTTAACGTTATACTGCCTTGAAATTTCTTCCTCCAGATTGATTAGTCCACTGCCCTTAATCACAGTCTCAGACAAAGTCTCTGAACAAGAGCAAAATGCAGACAAATTTTCTACCGAAGTATAACACACATCATCTGGAGTTCAACAGTCAATGCAGTCCTTCTTAACACAGAAACCTCCTAAGTGTGGTTTTTGCCAGCAGCATTTCTATCAGCATTCTGGTCTTCTGAGCTCTAACCAGACTCTCCTATCAAATTTGGCTTACAATATTCCAGGGATGCCTCTTCAGTCGACATCTCCAAACCTTCCCAAACTCTTCCCACAAGACAGTTTCAAAGGCTTCCAAATCACATGGCCAGGTAGTGTCACAGCAATAATGCCATTCTCAGCACAAAACTCTATCTTAGTTACTTTTCTTGTTGCTGATACAAAACACCTAATACTCACAAGTCAAAGGCGAAAAGTTTTATCTCATCTCACAGTTTGTAAAGGTCTCACTCTATAGTTGGCTGACTCTAAGGCAGAGTGGCGTGGCAGAAAGGGCATCACAGTGGAGAAACAATCCATGGCAAAGCAGCAGGCAGCAGCAACAAAGCAGTGAAACAGCAAGCCTTCATTTTTCTTTTATGCTATCCAGGCCTCAACCATTTGGGGTGGTACCACCCACACTTAGGGTGAGCCTTCCCATTATCCACATCTAGAATTATGCTAATTCTAATCAGTGGACTAATTTAATACCACACACCATTAATCATAGCATCATATACTCTACATTCAGACAGTTCTGAAAAGCCCCACATATGAGCACACAAGGCTTTGGGAGGACATCTAGATGGATGCCATTACAGTCAATATTCATAAACTGAATTATTTCATAAATTTGCAGGTATGTGTAAAGAAGACTGAATTTAGATTCAAAAGACTATCTAAGCTAAATTTCTTCTTGGATGTGTGATTTTGGACAAGTCCCTTCAGGAAAAGAATTTCAAAGTTATTGCCTTTAAATGGTGATTGGTTATCCTCAAGCTCTTTTAGAGATAACATTTTGTAAGTTATGAAACACCAAATTTAAGGTCTTATTATAATTAATTTTTAGGGAATTTTGCCTTAATAGACCCATTACCTAGTTTAACAAGACTGACTAATTGTTACTTGAGTATATAGGCAAATACATATGTCAGTGGTGACTATGAGAAGGAAAATATAAGATATATTGGCAACTGTACTGTACTAATTCATATTTTGTGGCATTAAGAATAAGGTTATATTAATATAGGGGAAATAATATAATTCTCAACCTGCTAGATGTCTGATATATCTAGTTTTTGCTCCCCAGAATTGAAGAATGAATTCTAAGGAAAAAGGTGGTTAAGAGTAGGAAAAGTTTTATTGCAACAGATAGCTCCTGAGAGACAGGAAGGGACCCAAAAGTGGATTGGCAATAAGCCTACTTCTCAAAGCAAGTTTCATAGAGCAAAATCATGAGGTGGCTACAATGTGGGTCAAAACTATCATCAACCAACAGGATTACAAGTATAGAACAACTTAGTTAATATCGATCTAATGGGGAAGCAGGTCATGTAGCAAGTGTTCATGGAAAGAACAAAGACCTAAAAAACAAAAAAAAGAACAAAGACCTTTTTAGAAAGGGATGGATCAGGGTGTCTTGGTCATCCACTAGGGTGACTGATGTCTAGTTAAACTTTATTGGACCAGATGAGTATAATCTTCAGTTTATAGATTATCCCTCAGGGAGGCATGCAGGCTTGGTCATTTCATCTTTATATTGAGGCCTGGCCTTCAACAGATGCACCGCTATCCATAATTGTAATATGTTCTCATCTTCTGCACTGGCTCCCTTAAGGATGTAACCCTGTATGACTGCCTATAATATTTCTACCTAACTTAGCTGTTTATAATAATACGCCTGACAAGACATTGAACAAAATGACAACGCAATTTGGATCCTGGGATGTCTTATAATGCCATTTAGAATTTATTATGGCATTGAGATTATCGCTAATGATGCAATATTGCATTCCGGTATTTTCCCTCAGAGTGTTTAATGGGAGTACACATATTCAATTGTTCCTACCCACTTCAAGTTAGCAGATGCAGCTTTTAAACTGAGAGACCTTTTCATTTGCATTATGTGCTAGATGAAATGATGCATGAGCTTTTAAAACTAAATGGGATTACAATTCTCAGTTGCAATTCTTATCCTCCAATCAAATTTAAACTGTGTACATTATTACAGCTAATAGTGTACAGAACTGGAGGGTGAGGTACAAACAGAAATAAAGGGCATGAATACCACCAATTCCAATGAACAAAGAAAAATTGAAAACAAAAAGCCAGGTCAAAAACCACGGCTCAAGTCCTGCCAAAGGTCTGGTTACTCTTATCTGTTATTCATACCCCTCTTCATTCCTGCATATGCTGATTATGTTCCATGTGGAACAAAGAATTTGGTGGTCAAATAATTCACCCATCTCACTTTATGGATGGGAAAAGTCAAATCCAGAAGAGGTCAAAGGACTTGTCAAATGTACCCCACTAGTTCATTTTGGCAGAGTTAGAAGATTTCTGATTTTCAGGCTGTAGGCCTTTTAAAAAGGCAGCCTGTTAAGACCCTCTTCTCCAAGATACTATTTAAAACAAAACAAAAAAGCCAGAATTGCTGTTATTTTTTAAAATAAAAATTACTGGGTCCCAGTAATTTTAGATTTACCAAATCAGAATGTCAAAGGTGGACCATGAGGACCTGCATTTTAACAAGCTCTACAGTTCGGATACACATCAAGGTTTGAAAAATACTGTGTTAGACATTCTTAATCTCAGATCTTTCTTTCCAAGTATTTAAAAGAAACAAAACAATAGTGGATCCGAAATGCTCTCATAATCCCTATAATAAAGTGTACACTACAGGATCCAACCAATAACGACGAGAAGCTTTAGTGGTGAAGCACATTTGTGAAACTGTTGGTTGCAGGGAACAGCCTCTTCAGCAGCCGGTTAGGCGTTTTTACTTCCTCCTTTGGTAACACAAGCGATCTTGAAGATGCAGTTACTGAAGTATAATTTCTCTGCCAACTCACAAAATCTGAAAACGTGGGCTTTAGGTGTGTAATATACTCTCGGCTTCTCTTGGCTCTACTAATCACCCTAAGAGGCCAAGGCAGAGGCTCCCCCTTCTCCCCCGCCCTAGAACCAGGTCCGCCTGGTAGGGACACAGGCAGCAAATGTGGATTCAAAGAGTTAACTAGCAGCCTGCTGAAGAGTGGCAGGGAGAGCGGCCAATAGGGCGTTTACGCAACCAGTACGTCTAGTGTGGGTGAGTGTCGGACAAAGCTTGAGAAAGGGAACCATTAGCGGCCTAAGGGTGAGAAGGCAGCCAGGGTTACAGATTTGGAGGAGGAGGAGGAAGAGAAGGGGGAGGTGAGGGGAGGAGGAAAGAAGGAGAGGGGAGGAGCGGGAAGGAAGAGAAGGGGGAAGGGAAGGGGAGGGGACAGGGCGGCTGGGAAAGCACGCGAGCATCAGCCCTTAATCTCCGTTCTCCCTTATTCTTAGGGTTCGGTAGCACAGGGACAGCCCGGAGCCTGGTGCATGGCCACGGAGTTACAGCATCCAGACTCCATGCCCTGTCACAACCAGCAAGTAAACTCTACTTCGGCCCAAAGTCCCGAGCTGCTGCGACCTGGAGACCGGATCCCGGATCATACCGGGGGAAACGGCGCCGCCGTGGCTAAACTGACTCTTCTCAGTGGGCACGCCCATTCTAGCGTGCCGGCTGAGTGTGATTCTCAGGCCTGTGGCACCGCGAGCTTTAACTCTGAGAGCACCAGCAACATTTGTAACAATAGCAACTATGACACACCTGCTGGCGATTCCCTCCTAGGGGACTGCGAACTCTTTCCACAGATAGGGTCGCAGCTGAAACTTCTGCCTATGAATGATCAGATCCGAGAGCTGCAGACCATCATCCGGGACAAGTAAGTCAGGAGCGAACGGGGAAAGGAAGGCGGACAGAGAAGGGTCTGCAAGGGATGGGCGGGGATTGGAGATACAAAAAAACCTAAGGAGTAGTGTTCTTGCCCTTGAGAAAACGGTCTTTGGATAGGGCCTTTTCTTTGGGGAATATGTTTCAGGAGAGTCATGTGACACGCACTTCCAACCGTTCCCTAGTTCCTAATTCGCTTTGACTAGGAATTAAACCTTTTAGGAAGACCTGGTCGCTCTTGGCCTCTTTGTCTCTTTGAGCATCGGTCGAATCCTCAGCCATTCCTAGCAGGTAAACGCCCCCAAGCTATCTGCCCAGTGCTTGTCTACGTGGTAATTTTATCCTCCGAAATGGTTAGTACCTATGGTGTTGCATTACCATGAAACACCACAGGTTCACAGATAAAATTAATGCAGTTTCAAGGAAATGCTATTGTGCTGCACTGTCCCTCTGACTCTTCAGTATTTGCTACTGCACAAATGTCATTTTGTTTAAGATGTAGGATTTCAGGTTTACCTGGTCACATAAAACAATATGATCCAATTCTTACCGATTGTTTTACTGTATTTACAGAACATAGATAACAGAGCTAAAGGAACCTTTCATTCCTTCACGTCTCACAAACTCATAGCCTGAACTTCATATTAAAATGCTATTTTGAAATTGCTTTGAGAAAATTAATGTAAAAATGTAGGAAGTATCTACCATAGTGAACATGCCCCTGGTTTCTTTATTGACTGCACTTTTTTCCTTTTTTTGAGAAGGGGTCTTGCTGTGTTGACCAGGCTGGCCTCAAACTCCTGGGCTCAAGTGACATTCCTGTCAGCTTCCCAAGTAACTGGGACTGCAGATGTGCACCATTGAGCCTTACTCCTACTAGCAGCACTTTAAAATGAGTATGTCAGAACATCCCCTATTTTCAGTGGTGAGGCATACCTTGATAAAGATGGGTACTGTATCGACAGAATGCCACTCCCTAAGTTAGATTCTAGTAATTTTTCTTCACATTGTTATAATAGGATCCTAATTTGTTTCCTTGCCTATAGTTTTTCTTTTTCACAGCAGACTTCTTTGACTTCTCAGAGTCCACCAAATAAAGTCTTAAACCCTTGGCTTGATATTTAGGCCCCTCCTCATGGTTCCTAGGAACTATTGTGAAACATCCTTACTCCTGCTCTTATCTGGAATCCCTATATCCTCCCTATTCATGTTCAGATCCTACTTATTTTTCTTTCTTTTCTCCTCCTCCTCCTCTCTGTCTCTGTCTCTGTCTCTGTCTCTGTCTCTGTCTCTGTCTCTGTCTCTGTCTCAGGATTTTGCTGTGCATGCAGTTCAGGCTGGCCTTGAACTCACTTTGTAGCCCAGGCTGGCGTCAAAACTCACAATGATGCTCCTGCATCAATCCCCGGAGTGCCTGAATTACAGTCTTGGGCCACCACGCCCGGCTTTACCTATTTTTCAAGGTTAAATACAGTTTTAAACAAGCACCTTTGGCAAGAAGCTTTCTTTTAAATTATTCCTGGCTGATATTCAGTGGCTTTTTTAATGCAAAATTTACCTTCAATTTTGTATATTGTTACTTGTGTGTTGATCTTATCTTGCCTCTTAGGTTTTTGACTCTTTGAAGGTAGAATCTACTACATCTTTGAATTTCAACCATACCTTGCAGGTAATAGATGCTCAATTACTAAAGATTCTTTCCAGCCCTTAAAATTATATTTAAAGTATGAATTTATTCCATTTAACTGTTTATAATGAATCAATGTGGAAAACTGTGATCATGTGATGTAATAAATAGATGACGTAGTGATTTTTAGAAGTTTGAGGCGTAGGCTTGTTTGGTAATGGTGTTGTGAGCAGCTGAAATTCAATATTTGTGAAACAAAATAGGATGATGCTTCTTGTTTCTGTGGAGCAAGAGTTAATTAACCTTGAGTCTTGGGCTCCACTGTGCCTGTAGATGAATTTCAGGGCCTTAGTGAACCGCTAGAAATTACCTGGAAAATTTTATCTATATGTATATTTTCAGTGGTTTAATATCTTATAACAGGCATGGTGATGCATGACTGTAATCCCAGCAGTCTGGGAGGCTAAGGCAGGAGGTTTGAGTTCTAGCCCAATACGAGCAGTTTAGCAACTTGGGAGACCTAGTCTCAAAATTCAAAGGGCTAGAAATATAGCTCAGTGGAAAGGCCCTGGGTTCAATTCCTAGTACCACAAAACAAAAATCTTCATTGAGTTATAATTCATATACCAGAGAATTCAGGTATTGGTGCACAGTGGCTGTGTACCACAACATACCATAGTCAGTTTCAAAACATTTTCATCACCCAAATAAGAAATCTCCTACCCATTAGTAGTCATGCCCCATTTCCCTCCAACCTCCCCCAAACCCTGGACAATAGCAAGTGTATTTTCTGTCTGTATTGATTTGCCTATTTGGATATTTGTCTTTTAAAAGTTATTTTTTGAATTAAACATAAAAATACTATTTTTATTTTTTCCATTTTTTTATTAGTACAAATTTACATTACATAACAGTTACATTCCTTGTGAGGAGTTGGTTCATGTACATAGCACATCTCAGTTATTTTCTCATCCCCTTTCTTTACCCTCCTTATCCCCTTCATCTCTTGATTCCCTTCCCATTTGAAAAAGATCTAGCTCCCTACCTCTTATTGTCTATATTGTATTTTGATTTTTATTTATATTTTGGGTTTCTTATGTAACAGAAATGATGTGCTATTTAAGCTTGTGTGTCTGATTTATTTTGCTTCACATTGTGTTCTCAAGGTACATCCATTTTCCTACAAATGACTCAAGTTTATTCTTTATCAAGAGTAGTACTCAGTTGTGTTAAATACCACATTTTCTTTCTCCATCCATCTATTGATGGACATATAGGCTGCTTTAAATTTATTTTTAACAGATACATAAAACATAAAATTGTGCAGATTAATGGGTACCATGTAATGTTCAATACACATATGTATATTGCATAATGTTTAAATCAGAATAATCATTTATCTCTTCAAATATTGATCATATCTTTATGATGAAAACTTTCAAAATCCTTTCCTGTAGCTTTTTGAAATATACAGTACATTATTGTTATCTATAATTACTCTCCAGTGCAACGACATATTCAGAACTTCTCACGCCTATTTAACTATAACTTAGTATCCATTGCTCAACCGTAATTCTTCCCTTCTTGCTACTCTTCCCACTCTTTACTAACTACTGTTCTACACTCAACTTCTATGAGATCAACTCATGATGTTTGTTATTCTGAGTGTTTCAAATAAAAGGAATCATACAATATGTGATTCTTTTGTGACTACTTTTTTTAATATAATGTTTTCAGGGTTCACCTGTGTTTTTATCAATATATCATTCTTTTTATGGCTGAATAGTATTGTATGGGACTACTACAATTTGTTTATCCATTCAACAGTATCTGTTTAAGTGATTTCCACTCTTTGGATACTATGAATAATGCTGCTATGGATATTTGCTTATGTTCCTTTTTTATGGGGGTGAGGATCCTTTTATTAGATTTCCCAGTGGGTTATAAATAATGTGTAGGCTAACAAACAATGCTCTAGAAGTTGGAGAGAGCATGACATTCAGTATTTACATGTGGTAAATCTGTGTATACCTCATTATTTCTTCATTACTCAAAAAACCTGGATTATATAGTAAACCTGGATGTAAGTGGAGTCTTTTGGTGTATTCTACATTTGGTTGCTCCAGAGGAGTGATCTTAGGCCAGATATTTATAATTTCTGTGCTTTAGCTTTATCATTTGTAAAAGGAAGATGTTGGTATTGCCTCATGGTGCTTCTGGGAAGCTAAAACAAGGTATTGTCTGTTAACATTTGTTAGAAACTGAAGATTTTTGCAGATTTAAGGCATTTCAACCCTTCAAGTTTGGATTTGTGTATACTTCTTAGGACAGTAACAGGGATTTGACTAAAAATAGAATTTACATTCTTATTTTGAAAACCAGTACTGACGGAGCCTAGATAATTTTTATTCTGCTTTGGTGTAGTACAAGAACCACTACTTTTTTTTTCAGTCCTGGAGATTGAAACTAGACCTTGCACATGTTAACCAAGCACTCCACCACTGAGCCATTCCATCAGCCCTGCCACTGTAATTTCTGATAACTAGTTGATGTTTACTTAAACTGAGGACAGTGTTTTTTTGTTAACCAAATTCATTAACAGAGACTGTCTCTTCTGTTTTTTATCTTCAAAAAATTGTCATCCCTTTACACAAACAAGTCCTGTTTCAGCCTCTGTAGGGGATTCCTATGGTATGATGAACTATCACTGGAAAATATCACTGACTATCATGTTCTCTTTCTGATACATGTAGTTGTCTGCTAATAGAAGCAACTGGAGTACATGTTGTTTCTTTTATTGTTCCTGGTCCTTAGTATCCATCTAGTTAGTGAAAGAATTGCTTTATTGACTTTGGCATGGAGGAATTTGGATTGATCCAGCTGGACTGCAGGAAAGATTGAGAGCATGTACTACTGATTTAAAAGAACTTTTTTGAGGTGTACAGTATTTGAAACAGACTGTATTATTAAATTCCAAGGAAATTACTCCTTCTCTATGACAGTGCAGTATTCTAAACACTGAATGAGCAGGTTATTTGCTCAGCTATGCACATATAGGTCATTAGTGAAATAGTGAAATGAAATGACTCCTTAATTTCCTTGTGTTTTTTTTGTTTTTGTTTTGAGGGTTTTTCTGTGTGTTTGACAGTGGTTGAAATGGGTTACACCATACATCTTTCCCTTCCTGCCTCCTTTATTTACTGAATTCAGCAAAATCTGAGTAGAATGTACTTTTCCCTTTGAACATTGCTCATGGCAGTGAAGTATTTAAGGCAATGTGGTATATTTAAAAGATTATGTTCTTTGCTCAGTCTTTTGTTTCTTAAAACATTAGAATAAACCTGTTTTGTGAGCTGTTGAATATTTTCTATACATCTATATATGTATTTGTCCTAGGAGGGGCTTTGGTATGGCCTTTGCAGGCTGCTTGGATGATAACTGAGTGACTTTAAGAGTATTTCAGTATATGAAGTAGCACTAAAGAAGCAGGGCAACCTTGTAACTTTGTTTTAGTCATCAGGAGAAGAGACAGTTAACCTTAGATGGAAAAACATCCTATGTAACCCTAATGTGAGTGGCAGCCTAATGTGATTTGAATCATCTAAGCCAGTGTACCTTTGAGAACTTTCAGTGATACAAACAGCCCGCTTTGGCGTGCATACTGTAGGTTCACCACCACTGATCTAAGCAATGTAATTTTCTTTTATTTTCTTTAAATATATATAATTTTTATTTGTCAAGTATACTTTAATAGACTGATAAGATTTTTTTAAAGTATGAGACTTATTTATTCAGATCTATCAAGGGAGTATATAGGCTGATCAACCAAAAACTGTATCTTACAGAAAATTCATTTTTAGTCCTGTCAGTTTTCTTTCTTTCTTTTTTTTTAAATTTTATTTTAAAGATAGCAAAATCCAACAAAACATAACAGAACAAAGTCAATCAAAACAAAACAGTAGAACTGGTACAAAACTTCAAAGCAAGATACTAGGAAAACAATAGCTACTATAGTATTTCTTGTTATCTTCACAATAGTTGACCATTCCATTAGCTATAGTAAAATCAAACCAAAAACAAAACACAATAAAACCAATAAAAGCAGAATATGAAATAAAGCAAAAAAAATTAATCAGAATAAAGCAAAACAGAACAATATTGGTCCTCAAAGACAAGATAGAAGGAAATCCTCCATATTTGCCACATTGCATACTGTCATCTTCCCAAGAGATGTTCAGACTGCCAGCCCCAGGCCTGCAAAATCAACCAAACACTACAAGCATTTAGTTGCTTCATGTACCTTAGTTGCTATCAACTTAGCTGGTCCTCTGAACCAACAGGTTGCTTACGGCGGGGGGAGGGGGGAGGTGTCTTTGATTCTTAGCCCATGCACCTGTAGGCTTACAGGAGGCACATATCTTTCTCTTCCTGGAGTCCACGCTGATTGTGTGCCACTCACCAGGAAGGCAGGCTAGTTGTATTGTGGTTCGAACCTCCTTGATCCAACATGACGGGTTCTTGGGAGGCACATCTTTCTCTTCCTGGAGTCCATGCCAGTCACGCGCCACTCACCAGAAAGGCAGGCTAGTTGTCTTCTGTCTTTCTTTTATTTTTTTTCCTGGTACCGGGAATCGAACTGACAACCTTGCGTTTGCTAGGCAGATGCTTATGCCGCTGAGCTAAATCCCCAGCCATAGAAAATTCATTTTTTAATGACTTTAGTAATGATAATTTTGCATAAGTATCCAGAAAAATCTCACAGGTACTTTAGAAAAGATATAATTTATCTAATATTAATTTCCTTAATATAATTTCCTTTAGCAGTTGTATGTTACATTTTAAATATTTAGTAACATTTTAGCGCAAAACCTGTTGTTAGTTTCTTTAACAATTTTATGCTGATTTGTGTACTGATTAATAACTAATAAAATAAAAAAGTATGAAGAAACAGTCATAAACTCCAGAATTAGAAATCTCAGCCAGGCGTGGTGGTGCACGCCTTTCATCCCAGCACTCGGGAGGCTGAGGTAGGAGGAGCGTTGTGAGTGCGAGGCCGGCCTGGGCTACAATGTGAGTGCAAGGCTGGCCTGAACTACATAGTGCGACCCTGTCTCAAAAAACTATGGCCAGGAGTTTGGCTCAGTGACTGAAGCACCTGTCTGGCAGGCGTCAGGTTGTGAGTTCAATCCCTGGTGCCGAAAAAAAAAATTAGAAATCTCTGTATTTTAGATTTATCAGTAAATTTTTTAAAATGAAAAAATGCTATCTTTAAGCTTTCTAAATCATGGTGTTAGTTTATTTTTTGAATATGTAAGTTCTGAAAATATATAATGTACCGTATCAAAATTGTGTGACAGTGACTTTCATGTTCTGCTGACATTTCCATAATGCATCACTGATAATAACACTATTAATGTACTGGGGGTTGGGGAGACAAAGAGGTCTCTCTGAAACAGTTAAAGTTACTGAGGAGGAGCCACACTTTAATGTGAGCTGAGTTATAAATGGAAATTAATCATGGATGGTTATGTTGGCCAGATATCTTTTCTCTCATTTTAAATTATCTAATTTTTTCCTTATCTCTAGTTCCTAGACCATTATCCTCCAGAACCATTTATTTTGCCTTCTATTTCTCTCATTTTATACACTGGTAAAACCTAAGAGGTTGTGCTTCGCTAAACTATCTCTTTTGTAGGAGAAAAATCAAAAGATGATCAGTAATGAAAATTTACTAAATTTAAGATTTAATGCTCTAAAATATGTGATTAATCACTGGTTGCCCCAAAACATTCTTTATTTCTTTTCCATGATGATAAAGATTTTTCATGTATTTCCTTTTACTGTATGGGCACTTAAGCTTTTAAAGTGTCAGTGGCATAACTCACAGCTGCTAGAAATATAGCCCTGCGGACTGAGGACACAGCAATAACTATGTTTGCTTCTGATACTGGAACTAAGCCAAGTACATAAAGCACTGCTATGTGTTTTACCGGCCATTTCTGCCTAATGTCACTACAGATTTTTCTGATTTCATTTTCTGCCATTGGTATATATGCTTTATATTCTAAACTAATGACTTTTTTCCCTTCAAAGTTATTTCTTGTAGTGCCTACAAATAAGGACACTGCACCACACATTGGAGAATCACCAACTGTGAGACTTCATATACGGAAAGTTTCTCGGCAGTACATTTTATTATCCTTTAGATTTCTCTTCAACTTTACCGATATTTTTCTTACATGACTGAAAAGCATTATCCTCCACAATTTCGTCTTCTGGCTGAAGTGGAGGTGCTGATTTCCCAGTTTGACATACTCTTTTGGTTTTTTTGAGACAGGTTGTCACTATGCAGTTCAGGTTGGCCTTGAACTCATTTTGTAGTCCAGGTTGGCCTCAAACTCACAGCAGTCCTCCTGCCGCAGCCTACCAAGTGCTGGGATACAGCCATGTGCCACCACACCTACCATTCAACATACTCTTGATGGACAGCAAATATCACCTGATTTTTAATATCAGCCAGTCCAGAATGTTGAATTTCTGTCTCTTTCTACAGCTGCAACGCTTTTTTTGTGTGGCATAGAAATGGTCTCTGAATGAACTCCCATTATTTCATCACTCTTTGCAAAATACAGTACTTCATTCATCCTGGCAGCTGGGTACCATCCCACCTATGACCCCAGGGCTCAACTATAGTAATGTAATGTTCTTAGCCAAAGTTTTACATCAGAATTGCTAGTGGAGTGTTTTTTTCTTAAATACATGTTTTTGGCCCTCATCCTTGGAGGTTGTTTGCACAGTCTTGAGTATAAACTGACTGTGCGTAGTTTTGCAAATACCACAGATGATTATGCTGTGCTTGGGCTGGGCCACTGCCTCTGGGAGAATGGCTAGTTTCGTGTGTGATGATTTACCTGACTTCTGATTCGGGGTACAGGGTGAGCCCTGGATTCCACACACTAAACAGAACCAAGATATCAAGCCTGTCTGCCATCACCCCAACATTAGAAGAATCTCAGAACCTTTCCCTTCAGTTGTACAAAACTAAAATGCCCACCACAGAAAAACCTGTGAACTGTTGCAATATCATGGGATATTTCTTTAATATAAATCTAGACTTTTCTTCCCTATTGAAAAAAACTATGTTTGTGATGTCTGGTCAGATTTGTGTAGGCTTAGCAGAGAGAGCAATAGGCTTCAGTGTTTATTATTATGTATTTGTGATATGTAATAATTACATTCATCTTGGGAAATTGGTACGTGTACAAATCACGTATTAATCATTTTAACTCTCCCTTTACTTCCCTCTTCCTCCTTCCGTGTATTTCCTTTCCATCTGTGCAGAGTCCTTCCTGTTTCCTACCATCTCTATTTTTTTCCCTTTATATTATTTATACTTGTCATTTCTTGTATTAGAAACACCATGGAATATTTAACCTTCTGTGTCTGATTTATTTAACATAGCATCATGGTCTCAAGGTTCATCCATTCACCTACAAGTGACTCAAATTTATCATTCTTGATGACTGAGTAGTACTCCATTAGGTATCCATTCATCTGTTGATGAGCATATAAACTCCTTCTATAATTTAGCTATTGTGAATTGAAGTGCAGTAAACATGGGTGTAATGTGTGACTGTAATATGATGGCTTTACTCTTTCAGAAATACACACAAAAGGGGTATAGCTGTGTCAAATTGAATTTCTTTTTTTAGTTTTTTGAGGAATCTTCTAGTTGTACTAGTTTATATTCCTACTAACAATATAGAAGGGTTCTTTTCCCCCCATAATCTTGCCAACATTTGTTGTTTTTTGAGTTCTTGATGATAGTCCTTCTTAATGGAGTAAGATAGAGTATCAGGGTTGTTTCAATTTGATTTTTCTTTTCTTTTTTCTTTTTTTTTTTTTTTGTAGCACCGGGGATCGAACTCACAGCCTCATGCCTGCCAGACAGACGCTTAAGCCACTGAGCCAAACTCCCAGCCCTACTATTTTGAGGCAGGGTCACACTATGTAGCTCAGGCCGGCCTTGCACTCGCGTTGTAGCCCAAACCGGCCTTGAACTCACAACGCTCCACCTACCTCAGCCTCCCGAGTGCTGGGATTAAAGGCGTGCGCCACCATGCCCGGCCCTCAATTTGATTTTTCTAATGGCCAATGTGCTAAATATTTTTTCATATGCTTATTGGTCATTTGTACTTCGCACAGAAGTGTCTATTCATTTCAATTGCCCATTTTTTGATTGGGTCTTTTATTGGAGGGGTCTAAGATTTTGACTTCTTTGTATGTTCTATATCAGTGATGGTGAACCTATGACACATGTACCACAACAAGCTATTATCATTGAAAATTCTAAAACGTTCACCATCACTATTGTACATATTAGTTGTCTGTCCAAGGAGTAGCTGACAAATATTTTCCCCATTTTATAGGTTGTTTGTTCACTCTGTTACTTTTTGCTTTTTGGTACAGGAGCTTATTAATTTGATATAATCCCATGTTTTGATTCTTGATATTATATCTTGTACAGTTAATGTTTCTTTTCAGGAAGTCCTTGACTATACCTATATCTCCAGGAATGTTATCAATTTTTTCTTCCAGCAGATTCAGTATTTCTATTTTCATCTGTAGGTCTTTGGTCCATTTAGATTTGGTTTTACTACATGGTGAGTGATATGGATCTAAATTCATTCTTCTGCACATGGATAAACAGTTTTACCAGCACCATTTATTCAATATGGTACTTGAAATTTCAATCAGAGCAGTCAGGTAATTGGAAAAAATAAAAGATATAAAAGGAAAGGAAAAAGTCTAACTATCCTTATTTGCCGATGGCATGCTCTTTTACAGAGAAGACCCAAAAATTCTTGTCAGAAGATTCTTAGTACTATTAAATTCAGCCAAATGACAGAATATAAAATCAACACACGAAAATCAGTAGCGTTGCCAAATATCGACAGTGAACCCACCAAGAAGAAAATCAGGAAAATAATCATATTCACAATAGTTCAAAAAAAATTAAGACCTAGGAATTAATCTTATCAAGAAAGTGAGAGACTTTTATAATAAAAACTATAGTGCTTTGGAAAATGAGATTGAGGAGGACATTAGAAGATGGAAAGACAATTTAAGCAGGACCAGTATTCTCAAAATGGCCATATTATAAAAACAATACTGTATTGGGTATCCTATGTCCCCCCAAGTCCTCATACTTTTGATGGGGCTGAGTCTAGTGCTTGTGTTCAGTTTGTTGTGTAGCGCTGGGTTTGGCAATGGGAGTGCTGCACATGCCCCGGGGTGGAGCTGAGGTACAGTGTAAGGGAAGGTGGGTCTTCCTCTTGCGCTTCCATGCTTCCACCCTCTCTCGCACATGCACCCACTTCCTCTTGCCAGCATGCCTTGCTGCTTGTGGTCGCCACGAATGGTGGCCCCGCCATGCCACACTGCCTTGGAGCCAACTAAGTAAGGACTGAAACTCCCAAGAAACTGTAAGAAATAAACCTTTCCTTCCCTAATTTTGGGCATCAGGTATTTTGTCTTGGCAACGAGCGAAAAGTAACTAAGACAGATATGTAGATTTAATTCAGGTCCATCAGAATGCCATCAACGTTTTTTACAGAACTAGAAATAAAATTCACACGTTTATATGGAACCAGATGAGACCCAGAATAACAAAAGCAATCCTGAAAGAGCAAAGCAGACTTGTAAGACTTGTAAGACCAGACTTCAAATTATAGTTGAAAACTACAGTAAGAATAACAGCATGGTTCTGGAATGAAAACAGAGATGTTGAATAATAAAATAGTATAGAGGATAAAGAAACAACTCTAAGCACCTTTAGCCATGTGATTTTTGACAAAAGGGTGAATAATATGCAGACTTCAGTGTTTTTAATAGTCTGTTGCTTTTTTACTTCCTTGCCAAGTATGTTGTGAAGATTAGTTATGGAAATGAAAAGTCCTGACAGAATAGAATAATCTCAGTTGAAAATCACATTGCATAAAATAGAATTTATTTTAAATATGTTCTCTGTGTGTATAACTGTGTGTAATTGGTTTTGTAGGAAATATTTACAAATAAAAATACAGACATATATTCTTCCTTTTGCTTAAATATGTTCCGTATTTTACAGTAAAATCTATAATAAGTTAGAACTGTGGTTACTCTAAGAAGGCTAATGACATTTGTATCAGGAACATTTCACTGGTTTCTTATGTCAGAGAAGGTGATTGCAGCTTGGAAAAAAAAGAGATTGCGATAATATGTGTTTGCATATGCCATTTGAATGTTGCGAAGTGAAATACTTTACGTACATTTTGGTTAGGCAGGTGGGGATTTTTAAGTACATAACCTATAAATCAGTCCATTCAGTCAGACCATTTAACTTGGATGGGAGAAGGAATAGGATGCTATTAGATTTTTCCATACAAAAAGAACATTAGTCATTTAGCATTTCTTTTTTGACTTGTTAACGGCTTGTGGGTAGATTGAATCTTAGATTATTATTTTTTGTGTACTTCAGGATATAAAAGTATTGAACAGAAGGAAATGTATCAGAAAATGGCAGAAAGATCTAGGGAATGAAGAAAAAGTTTGGAAAACAGACAAAAGAAACAAATTATAAGTAATTTGAGAAATAGATCTTGAAAATTAGGTTGCACATTCTTGAGAGCAGTGGTAAAAGTATGTATGTATTTTTACCATTGTGATTTTTAAAAGTTTCTTATTGTATAGGATTAGAGACAAAGAATATGGGTCATTTATCTCTATAATATAAGGTTTAGATCAAGGTAGATTGAACATGACAGTAGGGAGAACCTGGTTTTCTTACTATAAAATTTCCTCTCAGTTTGAACTGTGAACATGCTGCCATATTCTTTGGGAGCTTTTTTCATCTCCTGGTTGAATAACATGTACCCCAGCAGCTCAGTGGTGGATTATATGTTCTTTTCAATTCCTATCCCTAATGTTGGCATCAAGCAAACATCTTCAATAATATTTATCAAATCATTTCATTTTGGGACCTACACCCTAGTAAAAAATATCTTTGTCCCAGTAATAGTCTGTATACATAAGCATTTAAGCTTTTAATTTGTAATAGGTCTTAATATCAGTGTTATTATATGTATTAAGTAATAGTTTACCATAAAGCTCAAATTTAAACTAAAACTTGTACTATTTCTTTTAGGACAGCCAGTAGAGGGGACTTCATGTTTTCTGCGGATCGTTTGGTAGGTGGAGGCTTTCTATTTTCATTTCATTGTTGTACCTAGTGATATAATTATGATAGGCAAAGGTTTTGTTGTTGTTGTTGTTGTTGTTGTTGTTGTTTTAGAGCATAGTCCAGGATAACCATCATCTTGCCAGCCTTCTGAAGCCTTTGCTACTTTTGCATTAAAGCTCTGCTTCATTTCCTTTTACCTGGAAGCATTGCCCATGAACTCATTTTCTGTAGTTGTCAGGTACTACTAGCTCTCAGCTGAATCTTGGTAATCTGGTTTTCAGCAACTCTTAAATGCCTCATTTTGGGACAGTAAAGTGAAGTACATTAGGAGAAAACCAAAGATGTAAGGACACCAAGTAGTTATCCTTGTGGTATCTAGCTAATTCACAAAAGCTAATATATATTTTGTAGTTTGCAAGGAGGTAGCGTCTATTTTGTCTCTTTTCTGTATTATCCTCACACATGAAATACTAAGTTGGACTGTTTACATAGACATACTAAGTTGGACTGTTTACATTTTGTTTGGAAACTTCCTATAAATGATTGACCAAGTCCAATTCTGTTTAGCTAGTGTCATCTAAGAGGATCTCAGGCCAAACTGGTTTGTCTTCAGAGTAAGCACTGTGTTATATAAGTGTGCTCAGTGCCTTGAAGTTGACACATTTTCTGCTGTGGTTATTAGTCTCGTTCCATTCACAAAATGCACGCTGGTCTAGGTTAGGCTGTGCTAGGCTGTTTGGGGAGCAAGGTGATAAAACAGTCACAAATATAGTCCTTGATCTTGTGGAATTTACTTTCTAAATACTCGTCTGTACTCAATTTGGGAAATAAATAAATATGGCTTATTAACTTCATAGTTACAATCAGATAGAATGTAGATTATTAAAGGAAATATGAAAAAGGCACGAAAATTTTCATTTAAATTTTTCCTGGAGACTCTTTTCCAAGGGTAGACAATTACTGTTCTGCTTTTGGTTTTAACTATTCTTGATCCAGAGACAAATTATATTTAAAATTATTTGAGGTTTCAGAGGTAGTAATAATGTTTGGATAACACCAAGATAAATGTGGGTGACCTTCCTGGGGAAATTGGTCATCCTGTCTTTGAGCTTTTATCAAATTGAAAGGAGAGATTTGAGGAAGAAAAAATTTGTGTCTTAATAGCTGATGTGGAAAGGTCAGGAGTCTTTGTGTTCATTGATAGAAAATTCTTCTTTCTTTCTTTCCTTGTCTTCTATTTTTCTTTATCTATTTCTTCTTTTTTTTGTTTGAGACAGGGTCTTGATATGTTGCCCAGGCTGGCCTCAAACTCCTGGGCTCAAGCAGTCTTTTTGCCTCAGCCTCTCGAGTAGTTGAGACTACAGGTGTGCACCACTGTGCTGGACACATGTGTTCATTTCTATAGGAAGCAGGACTTAAGTTCATAGTTAATGTAAAATGCTTCCGTGAAATGGCAGACTTTATATACTAGTTGAATGAGATAAGGAGCTATTGCATAATTCACCAGAAGGGCTGGGAATTTGAACCTCTCTGTTGTCTGCAGTTGGCTTTGAAGGACCTAATTAAGGGGTGAGGAGTCTGCTGTGGTTTTCATAGGCATTCTAACTCTTTACGTTTCTATTGTTAAGGATTCATCCTATAGCACTAGGGTCCCATTATATTGAACATTAATTCTACCTTAAATTTGTCATGGTTGGCTTCCCTAGATTTTAGATCCTTGAGTTTGTTTTACTTATTTACTTGTTCGTTTATTGATGAATGCTGGGGTTTGAACCTAGGGCCTTGTGCATTTTAAGCATGGATCTACCACTGACATGTGCTCCTTCAGCCTCTTCATATTTTAGTTATTCTTTCTCCGGTTTTATGCTCTCTAGTAAGACCGGGACATCCTAATTTCTGTCCCAGGGTTGCAGGGGCGAGGCAGGGGACAAGCTTTTTAAGGAGGAAAAGGTCATGCTCTTTAAAGAAAAGAATTGTCTTCTACCTTGTAACTTCACTAGAAAACCTAAGTCTCAACAGAAGGTGGTGGCTAGAGGTGACTGTGCACATGAGTTTTCTTGTCCCTCTTTCTGATTCTGCAGATTGACGAAGTACTGACCCATTTATAATTGATCTTTTTAATGGCACCAGGGTGTTGTGTTGTGATAACAGAACATGGAGCCTAATGCTTCTCCCTGTTGTTCCTGATTCTCGATCAGTGATACAGTATTGATTGGAGAAAATGTGTATTACAGGCTCAGCACTGCTTTTGTTATAATAGGCTTTGGTCACTCATGGGAATGGCATATCTAGTTTTGGGAGGTGATTCCTAATAGTTTTGTGTGATTCTTTTCTCCATACCGTGTATGATTATTGAGAGCCTTTTCTTTAGCTGAGAGGTCAAACAGGATGTTCCTTCAGTCTCAACAGACTGATTCAGCCCCTACACTCATTTATTTTCTTACAAGAATTTTCAGGCTTTATTCGAACTATGGTAGCCCTTTGTTTAAAACAAATCCACCTTAATGATTTCAAAGATACGAACATGGCAGAGAAGGTCCCAATGGGCACTATTTTCAGAGTGATCAGAAGAATACTACTACCAAGAGTGTCTTCCATGACTCTTGTCACTTGCTGGACTTTTGAATCTCTCATAGCTTGAATTAATTGAATGGGAATCAGAAGGCATATTGGAGCCCTTTAATGTCAATCATGTACATAATGGAGGTTGGATATCTGAAAGCAAATAGCTTGGCATTTGGGTCTATCCCTGTATCTAATATGCAGTAGGAGCTCCCTTCCCACCCCCATAAGCTAATGCTTGCCTAGGATGTTATTGACTGCCTACTGTTCAGCTCCTGAGGCTAACAGCTAGCAGGAGATTTTCAGCAGGTCTTCATTTTATTCTTCCTTTGACTCTCTAGATCAGACTTGTTGTGGAAGAGGGATTGAATCAGCTGCCATATAAAGAATGTATGGTGACAACTCCAACAGGTAAACAGGACTGTTACTCTCAAATTTTTCTCATGAAAAATCTGAGTTAAATGGGGGAAAATGGAAATAAAGCAGTTTGAGTCAAATCCGTATGCAAAATTAGGAGTCCATGCAGAGCTGCTCTTTTAAATGTCTTTTAAAAACTCTAAAAACTTGTAGAAATGGAAAAGGGACCTGAGAAAAGAAGGGAAGGGTGGGGAGGGTAAAGAGAAGTAAAAATGGCTAATATGTGATATGTACATGTTCCAATTCCTCAAGATGAATGTAATTATTATGTACAATGGATATATACCAATACAAAGCTCTTAAGGCATTTAGTAAAGAAATCTGTGCCTGTGACTTAGTTGTCAATTCAGTAAATATTCTTCAGCTTGCCAGTGTTGCCTTTGATGATGGCCTATGGAACCAGAGTTAAGAATTGGGAGCAACTATCTTCACTTCCGTTGGGAAATTGCTGGTGTTAACAAATGGGGGTGACTGGTTTGGCATTAAAACTCCAGGTTAAAAAAAAACAGAATGAGAAGTAAAATAGAAAAAAAATTGAAAATGATGAGAATAGAAAAAAATGATTTGTTCTAATAGAAAATAGCCAAAGAACCCCTTTTTCAGGGATTTGAAATTCTGATTTGGTTCTTTGGTAAATAATGAAAATCTGGGTTGACTTTATGAAAAATTGGGGGCCAAGCTTGTTGCATCATAATTGACACCAGTTCAAGATGAGACTGCAAGTTGAATAGCTTGATGTCTATTTCAGCCTCTTTTGCTTTTAAGGCAGAATGGAGGCTCATAAAAAGGGATGATTGAGGAGCCTTTCTGCTGTGGCTTTCAGTGGGGTCCCAGTTTGAATTGATGAAGAGTATAGCATTCTCAGAATGTACTGATTCTCCTTTGAATTCAGTTTGAGGAATGTGTATGTGAATATTATCATATTCTAAGTCCTGTTCCCACTTGATGCAGCACACTGGTCCCAATTATACCCACAATTTTCTTGTGAGAAATTAAGAAATAACTACGAGAAGTCATGACTCATCTCATTACTTTCACAGACAATCTAAGGTGATATGCAGTGTGTCTGGATAAGGGTTGCTTTGTAATCATCTGCTTTAAACCACAGAAACTTCATAGAATAATTGGGTTGCTCCAATGATGAAAAATAAATTCTTTGATTTTATTTCCCAACAGGGTACAAGTATGAAGGAGTAAAATTTGAGAAGGGAAATTGTGGGGTCAGCATAATGAGAAGCGGTAGGTTTGCGTATGTGCAATTTTTGTCTCTTTGAATGCATAGAAACAGTTGTTGTTTTCCAGAAGAGAGGTGGGCTTGTCTGCCACAATTTCAGCCTACCTTTGCTTAAACCTCGCTACCTGTATTGCCTGTTCTCATGGTGCCTTGGAGTTATGACCTGTGTGCTGCTAACTTTGGCTAATTTTAACTGCAGAGCATTTTCCCTAGTGGGGCTCCCATGAGCGTACCAGCTTTAAAAAAGATTCAGGGGAAGGTGAGAGGATAGGAGGAGGCCATGCTACTGTTATAGGGAGAACAGGACAGTTTGAAGACTGAAAAAATATGACATGGATTCAAGACTGAAGAGCCTTTGAATTCCTGGCTGGAGAAAAGATTTGTTCTGTGTTTATTTCTATTACAGGGAACAGTGCTACTCTGCCAAGAGACGCACTATTCAATGTATTTTTTTTTTTCCGGCAGTGGGGATTAAACCCAGAGTCTTCACACTGAGCTAAATCCGTAACTCTTTTTATTTTTTAATTTGAGATAGGGCCTAAGTTTCTAAGTTGCCCAGACTGGACTTGACCTTATTATCATTCTGCCTCAGTCTCCCAGAGTATTAGGATTACAAACATACACCACCATGCCCAGCTTTGTTGATATTTTTAATTTTATATTTGATAAGTATGTAACCATGTAGGGAAAACACCTAGCTGACATTATAGCTCTAGGTGTTTCCACTTGCTGGCCTTAGGAATGTTGTATTTGTATTTGAGTCCAACTGACAAGCCTTCTAAATCAACTTTGTGCATCAAAATTGCATTCCTGTAATTAAAATCTATACCTATTACATAGGGATAATTACTTCCATTCAGCAAACTTGATTTTATTTTGTACAAAAGTCAATTTTTCCCCACAAGTGGTTGAAGTCTCACTTGCTTGCACTGGAAACAGATGGATTCTTGAAACATATAAATATTCCCTTTTCTCCTCTGGCTGCAAAGTTCTGTTTGAACAACTGAATACCTCAAGTAAAATAGGAACTTTGTAGATATTAAGCAGTGATAGCATTCTTAGGACAACGCTGATAAACAATGGATAGTGTCTTGTTTCAATCCAGCTCTTTCCCTAAAGGTAATAGTGTGGTTTTTGGACCTCTAGTATATACCAGTTGACTTAGGGTAATGCAGAGAATATTGGTTGTTTTTTTTTTTCTTTTAGTTGTTCTTGTTTACGTTTTGTGGAGGTGTTTTGTTTTGTTTTAGTGATGTGGTTTGAACACAGGTCTTTGACATGTACCGTACTACTGAGCTATATACCCCTAGCCCCAACAGAATTGTTTTCAAACCTTTTTTTTTCTTTTTGAGACAGGTCTCACTATATAGTTCAGGCTGGCCCTGAACTCACTTTGTAGCCCGGGTTGGCCTTGAACTCGCAGCAATCCTCCTGCCTCAACCTCCTGAGTGCTGAAATTAGAGGTGTGCACCACCACGCCCAGCATTGTTTTCAACCTTAATAAAAGAAAGAAAATTAGTTTTATGTTCACACTGGTGCTGTAAAGTTTCCTCTAATCTCAGCCATTCGGGAGGCTGAATCAAGAAGATCACAAGTTTGAGGCCAACTTGGGAAATTTAGTAAGACTCTGTCTCAGAATTTAAAAAACTAAAATAAAAAAGGCTAGAGTTGTAGGTAGCTCAGGGGTAGAGCACCCCTGGGTTCAATTCCAAGTATTGCAAAAATTAATTAATTAATTAATTAAAACAAATATAGTTAATTTAAGAAAAATAGTAAGTAAATATAATACCAGTGATGGTTTAATTCAGATGCAGCCTAAAATCTTGAAGATTATGTAAAAATGATTGGCTTTTGACAAACACTTCCTTAACAGAATTCATATGTAAAAATAGCTGTTTAGAAATTAGGGTGGCAGGGGAGGCTGTGCTCTGTGAGAAAGAGAACACTCTTTCACTGTCTACTGCAAAATCTCTGATGGTAAAGTCAGTCAGTGATTAACTAAGTGATGTCTCCTAATACCACCTTGATCTAAAGGGAGATCCTTTGGTTTACAACTCCTATTCTACTATATATATTTTATGTTTTCTAGGTTAAAGTGATAAATTGAGATGGTTTAAAGCCTTCTTATAAAATAATAGGAGTAAAACTGTTCCTGATATTGAAAAAGCTCATGGAGCAACTCAGCAAAACACTATTTCCTGTAAGCATGGATGTGTGGCAGCTATAACACCTGTAAACCAGCAATAAAACTAGCTTATCTCAGCATCATTGACCAGACTTTAACCTCGTTTCATTGACCTGAACTAAAAATAAAACAAATATATCAGATAGGAAAGCCATCAGCTCCAGAAAATTTTCTTCCTTTTTGGTAGGGTCCCTTTTTGTATTAATAAAAGTCATAAACTCTGCTTTGGTCCATTCTTAGACTATCTTTTCCAACCCTTTTTTCCTTTTTTTCTTTTTAATTTCCTTCAAGGTGAGGCAATGGAACAAGGATTAAGAGATTGCTGTCGATCCATACGAATTGGAAAGATCCTGATTCAGAGTGATGAGGAAACACAAAGAGCCAAAGTATATTATGCCAAGTTCCCACCAGACATCTATCGGAGGAAAGTTCTTCTGATGTATCCAATTCTTAGTGAGTGACTTGAGTTTACTTTGTAACCTTTTGTTAGGGTTTAAATTCAATTTAGTGGCTGAATTTTCTGTTTGTGTGTTTGTTGGTTGGATTTGAGCAGCTCAGTAGGGAATTTTCATTGTATAATAAGGGTATATACCATACATTAGTCAAACTTTATTAGCTCCAAAGAGCTCTGTCTTGAACTAAACATATTAAAGCAAATGACCTAATGAGGGAAAAAATATATTGAAACATTTCCCCTGTCTAGCCTACTGAGTACAGCAGTGATTTTCTCTAGGATTTATGTTCTCTGGAGGTAATTTTTCTGTTATTCTCTTCTTTTTCTAAGCTATCTCAGATCATATATGATCTCCCAGTGAGGTGAAGGGAATGTGTTAAATTTAATAGCTCAAGTACTAAATTAATTTAAAACTTATACATTTGATAATTGCATGTTATGTTCATTATTGGAAATAACATTGATAAAGAACAATGACACCTTCAAATGAAATTTTGCCTAATGGTATCTTAAGTTAGATTACTATGTTGCACTTCAAAGTCATTTTAAAATGCTAGTGTTGCTGATATATTATGTTGTCTCTTGATTTCAGGTACTGGAAATACTGTCATTGAAGCTGTAAAGGTTCTTATAGAACATGGAGTTCAACCCAGCGTTATAATCCTACTCAGTCTCTTCTCCACTCCTCATGGTAAGTTCAGCATGAGGCAGTAACTGGAGCTCCACATGGTCATGAGATGGGTAAGTGTGACTCTGTCTAGCCTCTTGTCCTGTGGAAAAGTTTAGTAACCACATATTAAATCTAAAGCTGATTTTGGTGGTTGTAAATTGTGTTTGTCATCTCTAAACTCTATTTATTTATTTATTTATTTGGTACCAAGGATCAAACTCACGACCCAGCACTTACTAAGCAAGTGCTTGAGCCGCTGAGCTATATCTCAGGCCCCATTTAACTTTATGATAATATTTTACACCATTTTTTTGATATGGAATTTTGCTATCTGGTCTTGAACTTCTGGGCTGAAGTGATCTCCTGCCTCAGCCTCTCTCATAGTTGTACTACAGAAGTGTGCCACCGAAGATGGCCACCCAGATAACCCCGTGACAGGGAGGCTCCCTGAATACACCATCAAAATGCTGGAATATAAACTAATATAATAACAGAGAGAAGGGAAAAAGAGGGAGATGGGCCCTCTGGACCCAAGAAGAATCTAAAACAAGAACTGTAGCCCACGGAAAGAGTAAAAGAATGAAATAAAGGTGGAGACCAGCAGCACCTCTGTCCGGAGCAGAATCCAATCAGTGCTGCGACCCAAGCTGAGAAGGTACGATCCAGGTGCTCTTGATACACGCTGGAGTTGCCGGTGGAGTCGCGGTGTGGCGGGACGGCGGGGACGATGGTCGACTGTGGAGCGGAGTGGTCAG